>ULGT01000005.1:1146842-1293665 GCA_900519025.1 Yarrowia porcina
TTTTTTTTTTTTTTTTTTTTTTTTTTTCCCTTCACTCTCATCATCACCCCCTCCCTTCATTCACCCTCCCTTCATTCACCTATGTCCAACCGCCTCATTCCCTCTAAAGACACCTTCTGGGGCATTCCTCAAGAACACACTGTTGCTCGGTACGTGAAACTGCACCCTGAGGAAGAACCGAAAAAATCGGCGTTTATGCTGGTTTATATCTTGTCCAAGAAACTGCCCGGAAAATACATTCACCAAATGGTTCTCAGAGCAGTTTACTGGTGGAGACATCATTATAACTTGCCTGAATGGAGTCAGATTAGAGTGAATATGTAGTTTGAATGAATACAGTTATCAAGTGCAGATATTATGTTGTAAGGGGAGATATTATGCCTCATGGAGACAATACGATATGAGACAGTTATAAAGTGAATAAAAAGTGATAAATCAGTCTAAGAAAATTCTGAAGTGACTAGAAATGGTACTATGAGCTTAGAAAGCGAGTACAATCGTTTTTGCTTTTTTTCCCCTTTAGAATCCCACTCTTGTTGTCACTTTTGAGTCCTCACTTTTCACACACACTCTATATATTATCACTGTATATTAAAATATGCTAGTGGAGGAAGAATGAGCTCTTAAACAGACTTCCTTAAAATCACCCATATACGTCCTACATGAATAAAAGTGGTACCAAAAGACTCAGCTCGCCTTCCTGAATCCAACCATCAAGTTCCCACCTCAATACCTCTTCTCAACCACAACCCAGTCTCACCCCCCTTCATATTATGCACGTACAATATCCACATGAGGCAAGGCTAATATAGAAGTGGGCCCCAAAATATCACCCTTAGTAAGAACACTCCTGACGAAAATTCTTCGTACTTGTATCGAATCCGCTCACTCACTCATTTCATGCCCTGGGGAGAAAAAGAAGACCTGGACGTAAGGACTTACGTAAGCCGTCATCCCCACGAGACTGCTGAAAAGTCGGCGTTTGTACTGGCCTCCACGTTCGAGGGAAAGTACGTCTACGAAGATGTCCTGAGAGTGGTCCTTTATTGGAAACAGAGGTTTTACGTTAGGCCGTAGGAGAGGGGGGGAAAGATAGGAGGACCAAGAAGACGGAAAAGAAGACGAAAAAAGACGAAACAATGCTGAATATAATATAACCAAAGCGATGGAGTGTTTATATGTCATCATATTAATAGTTGGGGTAGTATCGGTTTTGTTGTATGGCATCTGTTGTGCAGTATTAGTAGCCTTTGCCTCAAGTTGGGTATGTTCAAATTCCATCTCAGACTCTGACTTAGGGTAAGCCCCAAGAGATGATACATCGTACGAGTCACCGAATCACATGTATCATGATGGGGCATAACACCGTATATAACAACCAACGTGGTACCTTTCAAAACTTCTTGTGTCATCATTCATTTCGTTCATTCTCTCATGATGACCTCCCCAGGCCCAGGTTGGAACCAGTACCACGACGAGTACGTGATGGACTATGTCAAGGGCAACATGCACCTGACGCCACAGAAGCAGGCCCTGGATATCGTCTTCAAATTCAAAGGCCAGTTTGAGTATTACGACGTTCTTGAGCAGGTAATGTTTTGGAGGGGTGTTGCATGAACGAGGAGACCTATTGGTTACCGCATCAAGGAGACATGGAGTGAATTCACGTGACCTGAAAACGAATTCACGTGACCTGTGGCCAACATCACGTGATCTGGACCGAACTCACGTGACCAAGACTGAATTCATGTGACTGAACCGAATTCATGACATACTGGTTACTTGTTGAATGGAACATGTTGAGGCAACTGTCGGGACACTTATGGTTGCAGTGTGAAAGAACCTATCAGGAGAACTCGTCGGCTATAAGTATGACATGTTGAAAGCAATATAAGACAGGTCAAGTCACCTGATATGGTCACCTGATATGACACGTCAAATCAATATACGATGTGTCATGTCTGCTGTTGTAATAAAAACGTCTCTAAGTCTGTTTGACAGGTCAAATGTATAATAAACGTCTTTATTTCTGTTTGCTATGAATGTATACATGTATGTACTGTACCGGTACCTGTATATTACTTGTCCCTTGTCACGGCTATACTCTAAGCCTCAATGTAGCCTACTATATATACAGCATACAACCCCACAAGAACCCTTCCACACCTTTATCTTCTTTCTCCATGAATGCTCCACCACCCACCACAATGAGAGATGACCCTAACCCACCCGACTGGCCACAAATGGGGGCAGAACACTGGCGATTCCTTGTCTATTACGTGTGGATCAACGAGGGCAAATCTGCTGAAAATCTGGCGGAGCAGCTCAAGGCGCATTTTAATGGCGAGTATTTTTACCAACATCTAATCCACGAAGTCAGGGATGTGCTGGAGTGGTCCCCCTCAGCTCAGGACGGTGTTGCGTTGTGGCAAGAAGAAGAAGAGGGCAACAGCCGGTCCTTTCTTTCCGACGAGCGATCCTATCCATTTGATTATGTCAAGTGTTTCAGGTGATCTGAGAAGGGAAACGTTTGATAAGAATCGAACCTGAGATCTGACGTTTACCAGACGTTTGACACTTGACAAAAAAGAAAAAAAAAAAAACGAAAAAAAACGACAATTTGAAGTGATATAAGCGGTTTTTTGTGACAATTGACATTGTTTGACAGGTGTATCAGGTAGGGTACTTTGAATGCAATGTATATGGTCTGTCTTGAATACTTGTAGCCGGTATTAATCCAGTACAATATTGTAAGAGCACTGAAGAGTGGCTAGAGATCATCATTAAAGATGGAAGAGACGATGAGATGGTGTAAGTGTAGTGCAAGACTGTAAAGCTCCTGATAGACCTGTGAGTTGACTAGTCGCCATATGATAACTTATAGGAGAGATTGAACATCAGAGTGCATGTTGAGAGTGTTCATAAGGTAAGCATACAAGAAAATCAGATTATTGTGATTTATCAAGCACTTTTGGACGGAATGATACTGTATTGTACAAGTAGCCTTCCTTTTTCGATTTAGTGGTACTTTTGATATCATGAGAAGGGTCAATATCCTATGACACCTACCTTTTTTAAAAATGCTTGTATCATCTCAATAACGGTACCGTTTGACTCCCTGAAGGACAAGCAACTCGTTGGTGAACTTCCCAGGGCTCTGTGACCTTTATTCATGAAGTTAGACGCTGTGATAAGAAAGACATGTCGTTGAGAGTTACGTCTAAAAGAGAAGGAAGAGAAGAGATAGAGAAAAAGAAGAGAAAATAAAAGGCAGTAACAAAGCACGTATCTACAAGTAAGAACTTGAAAATTACCAAAGTGAAGTAATTGCTTTTCTCAAGGGAGTGTGAAAGTACTGTGAGGTGCTGATGCAACTTTGGAATGGTTGTAGAGGGTCCAGTCAAAAAGAAAAAAATACGTCTACGAGGTCATTGAAAGTGTTATGAAAGACTTTAAAGAACTCGTTGGAAGAGTGTGAGTACTCTACATGTCTCTATATACTTCTGAATGGCTCTACAGGTCTCCACTCATGTCAAAAGCCTATGAAAAGTAGAAGGAGTTAGGAACACATGTTCGTCAAGAGAAGTATGGTGACTTCAGAAACTTCATCGTTACCTTCATAAGGCTCTAGTTAAAGGTACTGTCAAGTTTAAATCCTCATATTGCTTTTATTACCATTGATATTGACCTCTACTCACCAGTCCATACCTCAATCATTACACACATCCATTAGAAGTAATACATGTACAATAGGAGGCTGTGAATAGTTCTTTGGTAACGGCATTGAGAAACAGGAACGTGAAGGCATTACCAACTTCAAGTTACAGCCCATGGTTTTGTTTAGGTACCGGTACTTGATGGTTGCATGAAGAAAGAGCCATCTACACTATTCACTTTAACTTCAGAATGGTTCATAAGCTGTCTCAAATGAACCAATATGACTAACTTACTTGCAGATCAATGCTTATGGGGACTTGACCGTCATGTCTTACAGTTCTAGCCTGGCACAGAGTCATCCAGTCTATACTCATCTGACACCTAGTATCTGACTGAATAAAGCACATTAAAATGCCCATTTCTTTACTTCTGTTCATCTGCTCAAAAACTTGACTCTGTCTTCTTCCTCGGAACTCTCTTGTTCAACTACAATAGCAGACTATATTGATACTACCGGTACAGCAGTCATTCTATATTCAATGAACAAAGAAGTAACAAGACACTTGCACTTCTCTTCACAAAGTATTCGTGGCATATCTTCACTCGCATGGTTGTCGTAGTACACCACAGTTGAGGCTGATGACACTTTTGAGGCTCATCTCATGCGATAGAGTCATGTGCACCACCTAATAGTCATGTGACACTGGCCTTCTATATATATATCAGATCTTCTCTCCATTATCTGTTGACCATTCGTCACCATGTGGCAACGAAAACATGGTGAATACGTGATGCAATACATGCGCAACCACTGCTACTTGTCTCCTAGTGAACAGGCCACCAATCTCGTCTACGAGTTTAACGGCGAGTTTGACTACCGGTTTCTGCTTGAGAGGGTCGCAATCTGGACGTCTGACGCGTATACGATTTCCAGGTGGTTGTAGGAGAATGGTGGTTCGGCGGCTAACCGGCGGCTAAAGGAGAAAGGGCGGCTAAGCGGCGGTTAAATGGAGGTAGGCGGCTAAATGGCGGTTAAACGGTGGTATAGCGACGGCTAAATGGCGGTTAAATATGCTCTACGCAGGTTATAAAATAATTGTAGGAAGTGTGTGACAAAATGTAGAGGTGTAGAAGTGGCTGAAAAGTTGATAAATATGAGAAATGAAGGTGTAGAAAGGTGTATATGGCGATGTTATTCGTTTCTGTGTCTTTTATTGGTCAAAATCTGTCACTTATACCACTTTAGTGGACTCATTCTTGTCTTGATAATAAATCTCCCTTGAGCGTAGGCGAAATGAAGGACTCATTAACGTGGTGCATGGTGTGGGCTTTATTATGGAGAAATAATGGTGAAAGATGGCAGGCCATTTTTGAGAGGGATATAAGCAAGCTAGAGACATGAGAATAGTACCATTGTAATCAGCTCGTCGAGGCGATCACGTTGGTACCAGTTACGCCCATTTTCAGCCCCAACCTGCTTCTACTAAAACAGCCCCTCTAAAGTACTGGTCGTCTCATGATCAACACCTTGACTGACGATAAGCAGAGTATGATATTGAGGCCAATAGCCCCAACAAGAGTAATATATAATAGGACATTTAGGAGCTGGTTTTTCGGACACAAACACGTTTGTTTCTCAGTTTCTCAGGATGACAGAGTGGACGCAGGAAAACGAAGATTATGTGGCTGAATATGTTTTGAAAAACATGAGAGAAAAGCCCAGGGTGATTGCTGATAGACTCATGAGACACTTCAAGTTCAAGTTTTACCTTGGTGACCTTGAACGGATGGTTTGTCAGTGGCAGGGTTATTACCGGAACAACAAGAGTCATCTTGGTTTGAGTTGGTAGGAGGGAGTGATGAACAACCGATTGTTAGTGGAAATATCCCTATATCAACTACCGGTACCTACATCAGACTACCGGTACATTTTATACTGATTTTGTACTGTAATGAATGTTGACTTGTTAAGAAAGAGTATGTTCTATATAAGGGTACTGGTAGAGTGTAAGGCTATAAAGAAGAGCATAGAGAGCCATAACAGGATCTCTATGAAGACGTAAAAACGAGAATTAATGACGTAAAAGGGTATAATGAGACGTCTACCTGGTATAGACGTTAAAACGGTTCATATCGTATTTCCGTACCCTCCGTATAATATGCCGTATCTTCCGTACTAGTAATATTATTATAGCCTATATATTATTTGCACTCCCTTACTCATCTGACGCTCGTGGTATTATGCGGGACTGGAGTACCGGCACTGATATTTGGTAGAGAAGTAGTAATATGTTTTTGTATTCAGTATTCTGAGAGTAATACGTGTACTATGAGCCACTACTACTACTTTTAGTTGTATGTTTTTTCTTCAGTTCTTTTTCTTCCACTTCTTCCACTTCTTCTTCCCTCTCTCTGAGGGGAAGCTGCATCTCGTGTGGCAGAGGCAAACGTGCAAGTATAAAGTGATGAGATGGCCCAAGAATGGGATACTATAAGCAACAGTTATAAAACTAAGGTACCTGTACCTGTTCAGCAAACACCACCTACAATATTGTCATCATGTCATTTCGAGCACCTCCTGGATGGACAGATTCTCATGAAGGCTACGTGGCGGGCTACGTGCGATGCCACATGCGGCAAAAGTCGGCCGACTGCGCTCTGTACCTTTTCAACAAGTGGAAGGGCAACTTTGAGTATGGATACCTGCTTCATCAGGTGGAGTATTGGAGGGGGTATTTTTAGGGAAGGAGAACGACGGTTATAGTGAATGAATGTTAACTTAACCATGAGGCTGTAGTAAGAAGTGTAATGTAGTGATAAAAAAGTGAATAAAAACTATTTAAATACTTGTGGGTGTCGTATAATGTCTTTTTACGTCTTTTATTCTCTTTTTACATCTTTTTTATGTGTTTATTTGGGGCCTGTTAAGACTCTCTATGCTCTTCATAATGCTCTTTATAGCCTCCTTACAAGTACACTCCACCCTTCCTTTCTACTTTACGCTATACTCTCTTTTCTTTTTACTCTACATCAACTGAGTATAATAATCATGGGATACTGTTAGTCTCGAAAACCTGTACACTTCTTAGTCATCATATAATATTTTGTTCTTCCGTTAGCCAGTTCAAACTCCTTTCGGCTTCTCAAGACACTTGTCCCTCCAAACGGTCCGGTATGGACCCTTGCAAGTCTGCCAGTGTTCCTCTAACGTCTTGCAGTTTAGTTCAATCAGGTGTTTTCTGCACAGATGGATGCAGTGGCAGGTCATAGAAGAGGTGGTGTAAAACGAATATTGAAGTTCTTTCTGAGGAAGTATACCTTGTGTTCTTCAGTGTTCATATATAAATGACGTTGAACTCCCTGTACGATATTATCACTCATACACCTATAAGCCCCATTTTTCACACAGATGACATATATTACTGTCCTGTTGGGCTATGCTTATTACAAGGTGATGTATGATGGATGTACATCCTTGTAAGCTAAGCATATCACGAGAAAAAGGAGTATGATCTGTCAGAAAGATAGGTCTGGAATGTAGAAAGTGGGTACGTGAAAACGACAAATACGACGGGTACGAAAACATGGGGCATTTCCATCAACTTTGCGTCGTCTTTTGTTGCTTCTAGACCCTTCTCTCACTTCATCCAACGTCACCCTCTACTCCAATATTAGAGCCCATAATAAATTTCAAAGTCGCTTAATAAGTCCTAATTGGGTCTTAAACAGCATGAGGATCTTGTTGAGACCAGTTATTGAAGTCTTGAGTCTTTTAAAGAGCTACATATCTTCCCTATCATGCTCTTCTCCATGCTTTGTCCTTACTATGAGGCTATAGGCTAGACCTAACATAGCAATACCATAATTGTCATATACAGTATCATCTAATGTAGCTAAATCACATCTGCCTGAAAGAGTTCTTCTACCCCTAAACCACTACTCTATAAAAAAAATCTCACCTTAGCAAGTTCAATTCCTGTATATTCTGTATCTCCCCCTCCTCCCGTCACATGCCCTTCCGCATAAGCGAGCGCCAAGAGGGCCAAATGAGCCAACGGTTATCGTCGGTTAGAATACGACGGAGAAGAAATGTAAGTCAGGGGTGAGTAAAAGAATGGGTTAGTGAGACAGGAGACTTTAAAGGGTAAGATAAAAAGTATCTCAGTAAGACCCACGCATGTCTATAGTCCCACTGTCTCTCCTTTAGCTCAAGACTAAAAAGAATACGAAAGCTTGAACTTGGGAGTGGACTAAACGGTCTATAGTGTGATTACTACCGGTGGACACTGCTGTCTTCCCTGATCAAAAAAAGCTATCACTAATACAGATGCTAGTCTCCAGGCGAATAACATACACAGTTTTCTCTGGAAAAAACCTCGATTGGCCATACAATGTCTCTCAGTAAGTGGGCAAATATAAGAGGTAGAGAGCTATAACTTGTACAGTTTTCTCTTGTAGCGGCCAACACTACTCTTTCGGAGTTTCAAGTTTCCAGCTTCACTATTGACCATTATATGACGTCCCTCTTCTCCCACTATCCTCAACTATAGCCCTTAGGTTTACAGTTATACTGAGAGTGCTTCTCATAGAAACATACAGCCTTTATAGCACTGCAATTAGACGTCCCAAATGCCTATTAAAGCTACCATTTTATAGCTACTGCTGTTCTGAACTCTTCTGTGTCATTTTCCTGCCTTCTTCCCATACAAAATCACGAGATAAACGTCAAACTATCATGAGCAGCCTCAACTGATGAACGCCAAAATCGGCTAAAATTGATAAGAACCACTCATAGCCCCATTATTGAACCCCTCTCACCTTCCATTTCTAACTTTCCAAGTCCTTACCTTCTTTAGTTGGTGAGGACGGGTTATCCTCTCTTTACCAGCTTCACTCTCCATTCCCACTGAAAGACTCAGCTTCGTAAGAGGTCCAAGACTACGAAAAATATATGAGGAGATGGGGAGTAATTGAGAGAAAGGAATTAATAAAAAGACTAAAAAGGAAAAAAAGGGTCAAATATGAGAATCGCAGATTTCCAAGCGTTTCTGTTATTCATCAACTTCTCTGAATGGGGTTGTCTGGTCCTCATAGTATTAGGAATATGAGAACAACAAAGATGGTGAGTTAATGAAGGAATAAAAATGGCAATATGACTTAAATTATCTTGTTGGTGCTTTGTGGAGGCTTCCCATAACATCTTCTACAATCAAACTGGCAATTAATTTAGTACTGTTCCGGTACCTGGTAGTGGAGTGCCGTCAGATACAGCCATGTATTTATCATGGAGTGAACTTCCATAGGCTGTATCTTGCAACAATATGACTATAGGCTAACCAAGTAGTTTATACATGTGAGGACAGTGGAAGACGACCGGATAACTAAAGAGTGTGTTAGTTGCTGTACCACTGCTTGTCATGAAGAAGCTGTCATTGGTAGGTTCGGTGGCACGGAAATCGGAACGCAGACGATCATCACCTTCTGGACAGCAGAGATACCCCAGGTGTCTTAGTGGTACATACGTGGCTACCATATGCCCTGTTTACGCGTTCTCAAGTCCAGGCTCTTACTTTCCAGGCTCTTACTGGTAGCAGCTCTCTTCACTACAAGTGTGCTGTCTCGTTTATTTTTGTATTCTCTTCACTTGGCCAATTGCTATATTACTGATACAAGTACCGGTACCGGTACCGTATATTACAAATCTACTGTATATGAATACACGAATGTCGTTGGTATGAGTCAACATATACCCTATTGTAGTAACAACACTCCACGTCTCTACTTCAACACGTAACATACAAGCACATACTGTACCCGTGGCCACAACTTACACTCCTAAGTGAAAATAGAACTCCGTCTATCTCGAAATATTCGGTGGAAAAGAACGCTGAATTTTGAGCTAGCTGCTAGATCACAGCAGCCTGCTTCGTAACGGCTTTTCCCAGTTAATTTATCTCTATAGATGGTGCCAACTTACTCAGAGCTTGGGGTAAGTCGTGGCCGCGGGTACAGTACGATACTCTTGGTATCAGGACATCCTTCTCTCATTTCATAGCTCCACTACTTATACTCCATTTGAGTCTTAGTCTTATGGACTCTATGGATACAGTCTTTAGAGGGAAATTGGCAAGGACAATGATAGGAACCAGATTGGGGCTATCCTCCAGTTAGACCACTTTACAGAGGGTCTTTCTACACACTTCTGAGATAATAGGGATGTAAGGGGTAAGAATAAGTCGTGACTACAAGTAGGTCAATTACTGCCTGACGAAATTTCGGACTGCCTGGTTGACACCTCTCAGACACACATATTTTACGTAGTAAAAGCCCCTCAAAGGGCATTTGAAGGGTTCAATTAGATGCTATCTGTCAAGAAAATGAGGCTGGTGAGGTTTATTTCTCTGTATTCCCGTTCAATTGGCATAAATTTCCATAACTAGAGAGTGACAACCAGGCAGTCCGAAATTTCGTCAGGCAGTAATTGACCTAGGAAGTGTCTTGAGAATTATTGGGGGATAGTGCCTTAAACTGGAAGATAACTATATCAATCGAATCAGCTCAGCTCGGGGAACAACAATATCTACTTTATATCCCCCTAACCCCTCTATAACACCCAATAACCCACATTAGGCTGTGTCTTATTCATGGTGTCATTAACTGGAATGAGAATAAAAAGCTAGCCATAGCCATATGGCTCTTCCAAGGCATATCTTCTGACTCTCTTTACATCACAGCTCTACTAGATCTACTCGTTGTCCTGCTCTACATTTTGGGGTGTCCTATAACATGCTCTATTGACTATTTCAGCACCTGTTGCTGTCATTTTTTATCCTCCAAACCCTCTCTTCTCCTTCCCTTTATCGAGCTCTCTGGGTCTTTCTCTTCTGGGGCTGGGTCATTTTGTCAAACTGGTATCCGCCTGCGACCAGCCGTTCGTTTCGCTCGGCCAGCTGGATCACCTTGTCGGACAGTGCCACGGCCAGCTGCTGCAGCTTGGTCTGCTGGACGGCCTGTGTGAACACCACCGAGTTGGTCTTCTGGTCCAGAGAGCCCGACAGCTCCTCCTGGGCAATCATCTTGGCCACAATGGCAGCCACGTCCTTGACGGGCAGCTGGAACATATCGGCGAGGGTGGCCAGGGAAAGTGTCGAGTAATGGGACCAGTAGGTGAACAGGTAAGTTCGTAGACCCTCAACCTGCAACTTGTCGGTGAGCATGGCCTTGATGGCCTCAGGGTTGGGCAACAGGCTCCAGATTTTGATGGCACACACGAGATCTCGAGCAGCCTCCCAGTCGCCTCGCTGAAGAGCCTTGGCGGCCTGCATGATGTGATCCCGGGTGTTTTCGGGAGGTCCGCAAAAGACCTGTCGTTCATGGTAATCGAGCATTCGTCGGAACAGCTTCGAAATGACCTTCTTCTTGGCGTCGATGGACGTGTTATGAGCAGCCATGAAGGGGATTTCCATGAGCAGAGAAGAACACAGGAAAACGCACTCCAGCAGCTCCAGGTTGATATGGGTGTGGAACGGCAGAACCCGCTGTTTATCCACTACTCCAGCCTGAGCGTACTTGGCCAGACCTTGTCCCAGCAGCTCCTTGAGTCGAGGAGACGAACAGACCTCCTGAAGAGACTGCTGGGCCTCGGCAATGAGTCCGTTTCGGAACGCACAGAGTCCCAGTTGGACCAGGGTTCGGTTGAACAGCACCTGGAGCTGGGGCTCGGCAGAAGCAATGGACGACTGCAAATGAGACATGAGAAACATATCTCTGGCCTTGTAGTACTCGTCGTTCAGAGCGTAGTGGTACACGTGGGCCAACATGGCCTTGGTTCGGAACACAGTGTTGCTTTGCTTGTAGAGAACCGAACACATGTTGGAGATGAGAGTGGTGGGGTAAGTGGACGAAGACAGGTCCTTTTCCGAAGGTCGAGGAGTGGCCTTGGAGTCGCCCTTGACGCCGTTCCAGGCAATCTGTTCGGTCATGTTGATGACATTGTTGGGCTTGAAGTAGAGATGGTCGACTCTTCGGACCAGGATTCGGGCAAGACCAAGAGTATCCTTTTCGTCGGAAACGTGCTCAATGTACATTTGGACTCGGAGAAGAGTCTGGTACAGCTTGGTTTCGTCTCTCAGGCGATCCACGTACTCGGTAGTGTGAGGATCCATAAACTGAAGAGCCTTGGTGAACTCATCATCCACACGTTCAACCAGAGAAGCAACAGAGCCGGGAATGAGCTTGACACCATCGGCCTCTCGAGCAACAGGACCCTTTTCAACATCCTCGATTTCGGGAGCAGTCTCAATCACGTGATAGGTGTCAATGTTGGCTTCCAGAATGGTCAAAAGATCGTTCAGGTCTCCGACCACCTTGAGCCAGTTTTCAGGAGCAAGAGCAGCAGAAGCGGAGGACAAATCCAGTCGAGTGGAGACAAGCATGGTGTAAACGCTAATCTTCTGGTACACGGTGGAAGCAGAAGGCAGCAGGTTCTCGAGCTGACGCACCTGGTCTTCTCGGTCCGTGTTTTTCTTTCCTCGGCTCTCCAGCACCGTCTTGAGCGTCTTGAACATGTCTGTAGGCGACACCAGGGCCTTTCCGGCCTTTCCAACGGTAGTAAACTCTTCATTGGACGCCTGGGAGGGGGCCGTGAGCACAAACTCGTCCTTGGCCTTGGGTTTGGGCTTGTCTTCCTCCTCCTCAGCTTTCTCTTCATCAGCTTCGTCATCCTCTCCACTCTTGAACTTGGCAATGGCCACCTCGTACTCCTTGTTGTTCTTTCGGACCCGCTGCTTGACGGTGTTGAAGGCTCGGGAGTTGGAGGCGTTCATCTTCTTGATTCCGGCCTTGTCTTCAAGCTGGGTGTTGAGGTACTCCTCCAGCTCCACAATGGTCTGGACATAAACCTTGGGAGGCAGGCCATGTCGCTGCTTGGTGAACCGCTCCATGGCCTTGTTGAGCTTATCAAACTCGCCCTGGATCAGCACCCAGTCGTTGATCCGCTTGCCGTTATCAATCAGCTTGGAACAGTTGGCCAGCTCCGCCAGCAACTTGTCCTTGGCAGACAAGACGGTCTTCTTTCCAGTATCTTCGTCGTCGTCGGAATCGGCCACGTTGGACGACTTGAGGAAATACGACGCGCCCTTGCCGCCAATATCGTCGTCGTCACTGTCATCGTCCGAGTCGTCGGAATCGTCAGCAAACATGGAATCGTCACTTTCGTCGTCCTCGTCATTTCCGCCATCCTGCTGGGAAAAGTCGGAGCCGGACTCGGAGCCAGAGCCGTACAGATCCTCGTCCGAAGACGAGTCGTCGCTGTCGGAACCACCCGCAAAAAATCGAGACATGGTGATGGGTGCAATAGGTGGTGTATGGTGCTTGTCCCTGTGGAGGAAATTTTTAAGTCCCAGCAGAGGACGGGTTTTTCACGGTAGGGTAACTAACTTAAATGGGGAAAAGTACATTGGAGAGGGATGTAGAGGTGGTACGGAGAAAAGAAAAATACCGTTGGAATGGTGGCAGTGCGGTGGTTATGATTATTTGGTTTATTTGTTGATTTGAGGCAATTTGAAATTCTTGTTGAGATGTTCTGGGGCGTCTTTCCAAAGTGTTTTATATGGAGTTGGGAGGGGAAAAGGGTGGGTATTTGAGGGGGTAATAGTTGGGCGATTTGTGATTTAAGTATATATTCGGGATCCCTGAGTTCGGGGGAACAAAATGGTACCGTTCTTTCCGCGATCGGACTACTAAATCGGCAGTTATCGGTCTCCCCTCCAGCTGCTGCCAAACTCTATAATTTTCACTGATCTCATCTTCAGCCTTAACGTGTCCTGGGAGAAAGAAAGGGGAGGGTTCAGGTTCGAATGGGACCTACCAAAGGTGGAACCGAGGACAGACCAGAGGGTACTGTATAATGCATCTTAAGAATAAAAAAAAAAAAAGGGTGAAAGAGAAGAGAGGGTTCGATTGACGTGGTTAGAGGGCATTTAGGAGATCAAAAACGTGGAAATGGACAACAATAACTGACTAAGCAATATATATTGGCTCAGAAAGTACAATTACTGTGGTAATGGTCCTGTTGTAGTGTATGGTAGTCATCCATTCTATCTTACCCTTCAGTAAGATGATCACTCTATTGACAGTCCAACTTCAAGCTTGCAATATGAGTTGGGTCAATGTAAGAAGTGCCCTTGCAAAGACGAATTTGGTGAACTGGAGTAACCAAAGAGACAGAAAGAAGCCTCTACTATATGAGAACACTTGCTGTTTGTATTGAAGGGTTATCTGGTCCAGTATGTCTTGGTATGACTTCTACTGACTGATGTTGAGTATATACAGTATACGCTATATGACCATCTACAGGACAGAGTAAGACTATGATCCAACGGTGTGAGATCTGGTACTGTATTGTAGATCTTGGAAGGTCGTTTCTCGCAAGATCTACACATGTGACTGATATCTGAATTCAGCTACTTCAACATGCCTTCCTCCCACGATCCAGACCATCTCATTCTTGAACTAAGACTAAGACTCCTAACCTGTCCCACACTCTCCCCTGTGCCCATATTCTATGATTACCATTCCCCAACCCCATAATATCACATACCCACCGAACTCTATGACACTCGGGTATATTATGTCGTTATGGTCACGTGACACGTCCTACTGAAATGTTCCAGGTCCATAGTGATAGCTCTACCATAGTCTGATCAATGAAGCACCAGATTTAGAACGCCTGTACCGCAACAGTTCCACTATTCTAGATCACGTGACATCTCATTCTCACCCTAACCCCATCTAGCTCCCCAGTCACGTGTTCCCTAACCCACTTATCTCTCTCCCCAGTCACGTGCCATTCTCCCACTCTTATCAATATTGATCTGACGAAACATAATTTAGACGATGTTTTGGAGTCAATCAAACACCAGGTTTTGGGCGGAAATTGACCGGGGAAAATCGGTCACGTGATCTCCCCGGAATGTCAAACCGATTCCACCACTTTAAACCCCCAAAATCCACCCCCATCACCTCTCAACCCTCCTCCAACGTTTGTCCACGGCACCCATTAAAGTTTGTCATATATACGAGGAAAACGAACTTTTTTAAATTTGGACTTTGTTGTGAGAAGGCCAGAGAAGGGGGTGGTTGATGGGGGGCGGTTGGACGGTCGATTGAGTGGTCACGTGATCAAGTAGAGTGTGTCACGTGATTGAAAATAGCGCAAATTCGATTTTTGGCTTTTTTCGTTATTTTTGGTCATTTTTTTCCCCCCATATCCCCCCTCCAATATGACCATAAACTCTTCGTCTCCTCTTAAGAGGCTTCCGTCGTCCAGCCCAAAAAAGTGACAGCTCAAATTTAGGTTTGAATCAACCTTTGCCAACCCACACTCGCGAACTCACTTGGTCTCCAAACCATCGTCTCCAGAGCCACCACATTTTGTTGATTCACCCGGGGGCTTCAAACATTTAAAATGAGTGGATGTGAGTATGCAAAGAGGGGGAACAGGGCGGGGGATAAAAGGGGTATTTATATATCCCAGGACGTTACACAAACACAACACAGCACATTGTCATCGTCATCACACCGATCTTGTCATGTTGATGTAGTGTCAATGACTTGGGTAACAAAAAGGAGTGCTGCTATGAACACAGAAGCAACGCCGCCATTCAATCGCCCCAGCTAACACAGTACGTATGCTCGATCTGGTGAAACCTTTCCAGGCCATTTTGCCTGAGATTGTTGTTCCCGCTCGAAAGGTGAGTAAGAAGTCGGAGGATAGGAGTCCGCAGGGCTCCTAGTTTGTGATATCCGGAGATACCGATGAGAGATTGACGATTTGTGGCTCAGTTATGAATGGGACATGTGAACTTTTGGTCTCTATTGGATCTTTTGAGATGTCACTTGGTTGACTCGATTCATACTCAAATGACAAGGTCAATGTGATGGGCATTGAGGTAAAAAGACCTAAGACTGCGATTGACGTTGAGAGAAGGAAGGGGTGTCACGTGACCCATTACATCGTCGCCTCTCCCTTTTCTCCTTTGATTCTTTTTCTTTTTTTCTTCTTTTTGGGTCCTCTTCTTATGCCTTTCTTTTCCCCCCCTAACCCAGCTCCCCTTCTACGACAAGATTGCGTACACGGTGGGAATTGCCGTCACGTTTTTCGTCATGGCCGGCATTCCGCTGTACGGCGCCCACGTGGCCGAGTCGGACCCCTACTCCTTCACCAGAGCCATCTCTGCCTCTTCTCACGGCACTCTGATGGAGCTCGGAGTGGGGCCCATGGTCACCTCGGGAATCATCTTCCAGATTCTCGGCGGATTCCAGGCCCTGAATGTCAACTTTGATATTCGAGCCGACCGAGAACTGTTCCAGAGCGGCCAGAAGATCTTTGCGCTGCTTCTCACCTTCTTCCATGCCATTTTCCTCGTCTTTTTCGCCCAGACTTATGGCCATATTTCCACCGACTCCACTGTCTCCGAGCTCTCCCTTGGAGCTGCCGTTCTCATTGTTGCCCAGCTGACTGCTGCCGGTCTGGTTCTCATTCTGCTTGGTGAGATTGTCGACAAGGGCTACTCTTTCGGCTCTGGTTCTGGCCTCTTCACGGCCCTGTCTGTCTCTCAGAACTTCATGTGGCAGAACCTGGCCCTGCTCAAGGTGCACCAGGAGTTTGTTGGAGCCATTCCTGCTCTTCTGATGGGTCTCTGGAAGAATGGACTGTTCAACTTTGGCGGATCGTACCGGTACGTCATTGAGAACTCCTTCTTCCGACAGAACCTGCCCAACCTGCTGCAGCTGTACATGTCTGTTGCCGTGTTCCTGCTCACCATCTACCTGAACACTTTCCGGGTCGATATCCCCATCAAGTCGTCGCGAGTGCGTTCGCTGGCCACCGCCTTCCCCGTCAAGCTGCTCTACACCGGCTCCATGTGTCTCTTCCTGCTGTCGGCCTTCTCCCAGAACGTGCTCATCTACTCGCAGTCGCTGTACGTGCAGTTCCCCGATAACCTCATGGTGCAGGTTCTTGGCCGATGGGGCGTGGACGGTGCTCCCATTGGAGGCATTGCCTACTACATTTCGCCCAACAACTTTGGCTATGATGTCATCAAGATGGTGCTGTACTCCGTCTACACCATTGTCGGCTGCACTCTCTTCTCCAAGTACTGGGCCGAGATTTCCGGCTCTGCCCCCAAGGACATTGCCAAGCAGTTCCAGGCCCAGTCGATTGTCATTGTCGGCCAGCGGGCCCAGTCTGCTCCTCGAGAGCTGGCCAAGGTGATCCCCGTGGCTGCTGCCGTCGGAGGAGCCGTGGTGGGCGCCATTGTGGCCGTGTGCGACATTTTCGGTGGTCTGGGCGCCTCTGCCGCCCCCATGATTGTCGCCGTGACCTCCATGAACAATTACTTTGAGATTCTCGCCCAAGAAGGCGATATGGCTCAGATGGGCAAGGCTTTTGGAATGTAGAAAGAAAAGAAGGAAAAGGCCGTGTTATGTATTAATAAACGTTTGAATAGGAGGTGGGGGGACGGACGACCAACGGAAGAAAGGCATGGTGTAGAGAGCCATATGGTGCAGTGTACAAGTACAAGATACAACTACAATTACACAGTACAGTACAAGTAGAGATGGAGTGGGTAACGGATTAAGATAGATGGGTTATGTTGTTAAAGTCATTCGGTCGACTCTTTTCAAGGTGTATTTTTTTGACCTCTTTTTTGGCTGAGAAGTGTCAATATGGCCCTCCGAATATGACTCCATAACCATATGATTTGGGTGAACATGATGACAACATTTTGGGTCAATTGAGAGAAAAATATAAAGAAATCATAGAAAAAGTGACAAATGAAACATGATGAAGGCTCCCTGACTAGACTGGAGCATTTATAACGGCTTCTCTTCCACTTTTAGACCTCTTTCGGTTTTATCCAAAATGGGTCTTCTCAAACTCAATCTAGATCTAGGTTATTCATCTCCAGAATCTAGAGCCGATCTTTTTCAAAGAGGAAGGAATAGTGAGTATTTTGGGGGAAGTGTTCAAATTGGGATTTTGTCTTTGAATATGGTGAAATGGGTGGCTTTTAGGGTTAGGGCTGGGGTGGTTGAAGTTGTGAGATGCTTAGTAATGGACATGTCCTACCTGACCAGATGGAGTCTACAGTACAGTATGTACGGCCCCCTCTAGAATGAGAAGTAGAGCAACTAACAGGCTGAGAACTTTTCACACTTACTAAGCTCGTCATTCTCATTAATTGAGCGCTTTTCTTCCGCTCTCAAATGTCATATTTCTCCCTAGAACTACCTCCCTATACTATACCCTCTAACACGATGTACTGGAACATAATGACACCATCTGAAGAAGAAAATCGACAGGGAAAAGCTGATTCGAACGGAATTGCGGTTATTTATCAGCTGGATAAAAATCTAGATATCTCTGCTACAGAAAGTTTTGAGATAATCGGAGTTCTACTCTCACTTGTAATAGTACTGGCATTCTTAACCATCCTCTTTAAAGCCCTCAGATGAGTACAAGAACCGGGTCTTGGGTCAGGGGAGACACGTGGTTGATGATGGAGAACTTTATGTCACGTGACATGTACCGGTAGTACCATTCCTCAAGGTGCTGTTAGTCCAAGTACCATTCAGATAACAGTCCACTATCTCAAGATTTTATGTGAAGCCAAGAGAGGATTTTTGTGTAAATCTACTAATTCAGCACGTGGCTATCGACTTGTCTTTGTTTTATTGTCATAGCACTTCTCTGGGCCGTTATACACACCAGCCATCTACGTAGCTCCTGCTGAGGACAAGGGTGAGAACCATAATTCTGTCAATAGTGGGTATATTTGGAATTTGAAACAAGCAGAAGACTCATCTAAATGATGCGAATCGAATGGTGTACTTCATTTTGATTTCTGACGACTACTGGACTCAGAAAGCGACACCTTCATATCCCAGTTTAAGCATATCTTGGCCTTGAGAGGGGATATGAGTTGAGCAAAAATATTAGTTGATTTCAGATCAATAAACCCGTCAGATGACTCCAACTTCTATTGACTCTTCCTAATCGGATTTGGTATTTATTTTTTCCCCTTTTTTCTTTCTATTGACTTGGCCCAATCGGTCTTTTTACTTTGGCCCGTTTAGGACAGGTCAATAGCTGATTATGCAGGGTGGAAATACACACCGTCCAAAAGAGGACGTGATAATAGGAACCTGGCAACACCCAGCAGGAAAACATTGCATTCCCCTCAATGTGTCTATTGACATGGCCTATTTGGTCATAGAGGGGGGTGAAGGGAGGGGGTGTAAAGAGAGGGTGTTTGTGTCACCAAAAAGAATATATATAGGGCTAGTTTTCCCTCCAATACTACATCAACCAACCACCACTACCACTTTAGCTACTACTCTAGCTACACCACCACTCTAGCACTTAAGCTACACCACCACCTCCACCACCTCAACCCTAACCTCTCAACCTCTCAACCTCTCTACTACAATGGGCACCAGCGCTGACCGAGTCTACCCTCCTGGAACCAACTTCCGACTGGACAACAACCACGTTGTAGTCGACGGATACATTGTCTGGCAGCCTATTAGCTGTGTCATTTGTTAACTCGCTTACTAATGCGCTGGCCGCATTCAGATGAGTATTCAGACAACGTCTTCAGATTCGATATTTACCGGTAATTTATTGTGATAGCTTTTAGTGTAGAGATTGTAGGAGAGTACAGTAAGAACATATTGTAGGTATGAAAGACAGACATACGACTTTAAAGACATATGTAGGAAAGACCTGCCATTATCACGTGACAGAATTGATTCAACTTCCTTTTTTCCAGTGGCTACTGATCTTCTGGTGTCTGGACTTATTCTGTTATGATAGACATCAACAAACTATACACTTAGTGGGGTCTAAAAAGCAAATGAAACCGTCTAATCCGGTCACGTGACTCATTTTCACGTCTCAATATTTTTTTTCGATCTTCTTTATGTTAATTGACTGAGTAATGATGTCCTCCTCTTTACTTACTTTCCCTACTTTAGAGCATCTCACTACAAGTATAGAGAGACTGGTATAACTGAAGTCTTGCAATGTGAAGTGATGATAAATGGAATGTATAAGAAAGAAAGTAGGTGCTGCTAATGTGATAGTTACCATGACTGTAGTAGCAGCATTTTTGTGTGTAGCATGCTTTTATTCGACTCGTCTGACACAGAGGAAATACTCCACACTCAAGGTACTCCTCTGACAACTCAGGAAGATGGGTCACATTCGTAATTTCAAAAGCGCCTCTGAGGTCACCTTGCAGAGTGCTAAAGACATTTTCAAAAGCTTGAGCTCTGCGGTGATGAAGAGCAGATAAAGGTGAGTACAAGACTCTTCCTCTTTGTTAATATCTGCTAATTAATGTATGAACAGTACGTTCCATAGTTCTCTCAGTTACACTTGACCGTTTTGATAGTAGATGAGTGTGAGTAAGGAGCTATGAGAATCTCACTCATATATATCTTAATACTCCTACACACTATGTTCATTCATCAACTATGGCGCTTGTATTGTACCTCTAGAACCAGAGACAAGTTTGATGGAGGTATGGTTGCAAAGTCTTCTTTCTCTTAACCCAGCCCATACCCTAGAAAGTGGGTCGTACAGGAGAGAAGATAGAGTAGATAGAGAGGATTTATAAGATCACATTACCATTACTTTGACAGACCAAGTGAATGTGACTTATGCTGTGCTTACAATTTGAAAGTTCCGTTTTTGAGTCGATTTATTCGTTTTTCTCATTGCTCTACGAAGAAACAGTAACATCATATTATTAAGTGAGAGTGTTACTGAAGTGTACAACTACAAGTAGCTCACATCTCTACCTCCATTAAGCTAAGCTATGATACTTTAGACCATACTAATGTACCTACCCACTAGATTGTCAAGAGCTCTAGTCACAGCTGCCTCATATTACTATTAGGCCATGTATAAACATGACATTTCAAGAAAGACGCTGTAGACACCCAAATCTCTGATGTCAAGAACTGAACAACCTACCTGTAGATCGCCATATCCAGGACCTTGTTCAGAGAGACTGTAGAATCCAGAAACTCGGATAAAGACATTTTGGCTGTTAGTTTGATGAGAGATTCAATAAGGCACCTCTAGTACTTTCCATTTTCTCTAGATGGTTTAAAATATTGTCACTGGAAAGCCACAAATCACGTCAAATAGACTGTCACTGTAGGAGGAATATGAGCCTCATGAAGCATCCCAGGCTGAACAGTCTGAGAAACATGTTTCACGTTCAATATACTTGTAGAAACCACAATTCCTCTTACCATTCCGGAAGTACCGGTAGTTACAACAGGTGTATTTTCAGGATCAACCATTTTGTAACTTTTAGCTGATCCGAGGAGTTGTCTGCTCTATAGAGTGAAAGCTGAACCAGAGCATTGTTGCCAATCACACCTCCACATAGGTGGTGGCATAAGTCCGATTCGATCAAATAGATACACGTGAGTATCCCATCTAGCCTCCATTATCACACTTCAAACGTCTATTGTCTATGGAACACTTGTATCCTTCCCATCTCATACAAAACATTCACCTCTGGCTCTCAAGTGTCTTCAACAAGTCCACGGCTGTCTTGTAGTTCTCAATCAGTCCATCTAACACTCCTCCAGAGCTCTCCAAATCTAACCGCTCTGCTTAGATGCTGGAGGTCCAGGCCATCTAATCAGAAGATATGCCAAGTTGTCTTGTATCAAAAGAACCATCTAAGTCCCTTCTATCTCCTCCACACCAACAAACATGGCTCAACAACCTCTAACCTCCCTCTTCGCAACCACAGCCCTCCACCAATGTCTTCCAACCACTGCTTACTCTTAGAAGGTCACCACCAGTCATCTCATCAGACTTAGACACCTTGAATTCACTCGTGGCAGTAATCCCTCTCAGTTCTTGAAGATCCAAGACATCTGATGAGACTTACATCCCCCAATTTGCCTTGTATCACTCAACAGTATCACTCCTCTCACTCCTCCAAGTTCCCCAATCCCTCCTGCTTAACAAACAACATATCACCCCTTCATCATCACAAAGTCAGACCAATAACCACGTAACCACTCCTCCTCAACCACAGTCTTAGGTCTTGTAGTCACTCATCCTCCTCTCCTCCAAGCCCCATCCAAGGACCTGACCACTCACTCCACCATCAGAGACTCAGTTCATGACTAGAAGCCTACCAAGTCATGATCAGACTTAGATCACTTGTCCTGTAGTAACTCATCCTAGCTCTCAACAAACAACTCCACTTGTAACAGTTCTTACAAGCTTAGAGCTCCAATTTGTCTTGTATCACTCACTCATACAGGACACCTCGCAACACCAACCCTCTGACCACATACTGCACTCATGGTCAGGCTTAGATCTCCGATTTGTCTTGTATAAGCACCCTCGCTTGTAATCGTTCGCTGAGGTCATAATATAAGGACCCTCGCTTGTATCCCTCGCTCATCATTCACTTCGTTCATGATTCGCTCACTCCGCTCACTAACCCTCTGACCACTCGCTACGCTCGTGATCAGAGGTTTAGATCTCCCAACACCGCCTTCTTCACATTTCTCCTCCACCCATACCTCTCTTCATCCCATTCCACTCCGAAAAACCCCCTCTCTGGCTCAGGAAACGTCTCTTTCTTCAACCAATCGGTCAAATCCTGCTGATATTCCGCATCCAGGGGATGTTTCAAAGTATGATGGGCCTGTCCGGATCCTCTCTCTTCCTCTTCCTTTCTCAAAGACTCAAATTGGTCCTCTTTACTGGGCAACTTCAACCGTCCAGACCAGACTCTAGCCACTACAGCAGCTTGAGTTTCCGCTAGAGGAAAGGGGACCACATTTTTGGGCATGCCAATGAACGCAATTGTCGGATCGTTGATGTAAAACAATTGTCGGTAAAGGTTTCTGATTCGAAGTCCATCGGTAATAAGGTCATCTTCCGAATGATGGACATAAGAGTGGAGAAAGGGGAACGAATAGAGGTATCCAGTGCAGTAGATGACAATGTCGACGTCCGACAAAGTCTTTGGAACACTCCCTTCAACTCCTGGAGCACCTTCAACTTCGATATTGCCCTGTTTGAACTCCTTGATAACTCCCACCGTCTCAATATTACCACTTGTAGGAGCATTAACGGCCGATCTGGCACTAACAATGACTTTATCTGCCGTTCTAGCAGCCTGATTGGCAATATCAATACCCGAAGAGGAATTTCCAACGATTAAAACCGTTTTTCCGACAAATTCATCGGGGTTATCAAAGTACTTTGCATGTAATACCTCATGGTCCTCAGAGTACTCCTTTAGACCAGGAACATCCGGAACAAACGGATGAGAATAATGGCCCGTGCAAATGATGACATAATCATACGTTTCCAGCTCAGGTTGGACGTTTTCCTTGGCATGAGGACCCACATACTTGCTTTCAACCATCCACACTTGACCCGTCTTTTTCAGACCAGTAACCATGGTTTCAAACTTGAAATGACTAATCACGTCCTTGGCATAATCCGCGACGTATTTGCGCACAATTTCCCGACTAGGAAACAAATCTACTCCCTCAGGAAACGGGAAATCCTTGTATGCCATCAACATATGGGGTAAATTGGTGTTCAAATCACGATACATGGGGTTGTAATAAATGACAGACCCGTCGGAAGAATGCTCAATGGGCTCTGAGGGTGTATCACGTGTACTAGGCAGGTTAGGGGTCCGTCTAGTCAGTCCATTGTAGTTCCACACTCCTCCTCCAGGGCTAGGTTGAAGCTCATAAGCTGTGATTTTGCCAAAATAGTTTTCAGCAAGGAGAGCCTTAATACACGGAGCAGCACTGGGGCCGCCGCCGATGATAGCGACTGATTTCAGGTGTTTCATGGTGTAGCTGGAGTGGTGATAATGGTAGGTGATGAGATACTTTCCTTACTGGTACTCTTAAATGATGTCTTATATTGTATGCATGGTGAGGGCTTAATCTAATGGAGGAATGGGACGGCCATAGAATTACAAGGAGAAGAGATATCACAGTTTTGAAAACAGATTCTGAATCGGGAGAGCGAGTTATCCATATTTCCAGACTTTCAGCCCTTTACCGTCTCTACTTGTCCTGATAAACGGACCCCATTCTTCGGACTAAACGTGGGGTCATGTCACGTGACATCACACTAGCCTATCATAGCCAAGAGAGTAATTGACGGCGGCTAACCACGTAGGAAATCACCCGATAATCCACTCAATCAGGAAACTAATCCCGCTGGAAAGTAGAGGTACATCTGCCGCCGCATGTCGTCTGCATTATGTACAAAGAACGACTGTGGGGTATGTGGGGGGGTGGTGATAAGCGCCGGTAAAATGTGGGATGACGAATAATGGGCCAATTGAGACGGGAGTGAAACGATTGTGTTCGGGAGAAAATGGCGGTTAGAATGGTAGTAGAATGGAGAAGATTGAGTGGGTATTGGGGGTGGTGGGTTGGTTATGGGGTTTTGTTGGGTGTGCGGACTAAGCTACATACCGGTACTGGTACTTGGGAAGTATGAGAAGTGAAGATATGGGCTTGGAAGACTGAAAATGAAGGCGGAAATCTGTTATTGATGATGATTTAACTCAATTGACGTGGAGGTCCTTTTTGGATACTCGTAATCTATGCTACTTGTACTGGCTGTTCCGTTGACCACCCCAAGGACTGAGTCATATCGGGGTGCTGAAACGATCAGATCAAAAAATCAGTGGAAATGAGGTCCAAGAACGAAGGGCAAACTGAGGACGAAGAAGGACGAAATCAGGGCTCACCCAAAGGAAAGTGAAGATCCAAAGTCAGTGGTTTTTTTTTTTTCTTTTTTTTTTCTCCCTCTTCCCATTACTTGAAGATTACTTATGGAAAAAGTTCCGCTGGGGGTCCATTTTCGGGGTTCCAGGGGTGGTACAAAGATGAAAGTGGTCTTATTCGATAGATAACTGTTGCATTAGTAATAAAAAGTCTTAAAATACCAATGATTGCTATCAATATTTTCCGTTATCAGGGCATTACGACGCTACGTATTCCTTGGTTTACTTGACTTTATACTTGACGAGAAGATACAGCTCACTAGAACCTGATCCAGACAAGATACAAGAAAAACAAACACACAGTTGTATTCCTCTCATTCGGGGCTATCGAACGGTACCATTAAATTATCCACAGCTATTATATTTACCCTGGAGATGTGCAGTATCCCCCTATAAAATACGAATTCCCTTCCTAATATAAGGTGGACCCAAAAGTGCCAGTATGTAATACAACACATTACTTTCTTCTTCCCCCTTCCTTACCCACACTACTCACACAACCCCTCCACTTCCAAAGCGGCGGACGCAATCATGTTATGTCTCCAATTCGGCCGGAGTGGAGGAGAGTGTGATGGTGTCGAGCGAGGCAGGGGAGGTTTACGACACAATCCAAGTTTTGGTTTGTGTCACATAACACAAAAACAAATTTAAGGTGACATGCTGATTGTGACAGGTTAAGAGTCTTTTTTCAGAATTAGCAGGTAACCTGTTTTAAGAGATTCCAGACCAGTGGATAACTCCTACCTACACGACAGACATTCGTCAGACACCAGCACACCCCATTCACCAATATGATGGTTGTATATCATGTCTCTTTCTCAGGCAAAGTTCCATAACCAAGTCTTATTTTGAAACACTCTTTCTCTCGTATGGACAGTACTCGTATGTACTCAGTGATACCATATGGATACTGAGGAAGTTAAGGATGATATTAGAAAAGAGTCAAAGGGTCTGCTAGTCTTTTTTCTGTTGACGATTGCCAGTATAGTCGTACTATGGGCATATTGATTCACTAGTTCTTATGATACCTCTGCTGATACGATACTACAAGACAGTGATTGAAGATAGTGGTCAATTACTGCCAAACTAACGAGTCGAAACTAGACAGCAACACACCGTTACAACAACAGCGATCTTTTTAGATTACTGCTTAGGTCAACAAGGGAGTGCTTTACTGGTACCGGTACCGGTACTGTTATGATGTGAGCTACAGAGGAGAACACGTTGGAATATCCATGTGACTAAGACAGAGATTTTCTAGGGGTTCAGCTTAGTCTACAACATCAGTTTTTAGAATAGGAAGTCCCACTGGTGATGCTGTTTCCACGCAACATACCTCTAGAGGTCCATTCAACTATGATACTTACAGTAATACCTACCAAAACTGCAATAAGGAAAAGAAGAGTGAGTAGTATTGTGACAAGTCTCCCGAGTACTTGTACGACATTCTTTTGAGAAAGCGGTGTGTGTTGAACTTCATCCTATTCTACCATGGTTCACTTGATACACCTAATGATACATTCTATCAGTAGCTACCGATGTGGACCATAATAACAGTGTTACAAGAACAAGTGCTTCAATATCACAACTACATTTTCAGCTTCGGGGATTAAATGATCAGCTTCTATTCAACACATATCAGATTGATCACTTCTTTCAACTTCTCAAGTGAAGACAGTGATATGGAGCAGCACTCTAGAAGAACCCTACGACTATCTAGTAGATATAGACGCCAATAAAGTAGTCTACTGGTAGTATAGTCTACAGATTTGGAAATTGAAGTTGAAGTTCTAATGTCGGACCTTGCCTGTCTCCATGGCAAGACAACGCAGGTACCCATGAAGGCAGCTGCTCTAGAACTCGTACCCCGCTTGAAAAACGCCCTGTGACGCCCCAACGCTGCAGTTACTCATCTGTTTCACTTCTCCACACGATCCAATCTTCCGATCAGCTCACTCCACCCACAACTAAGACACTGGGCGTCGGTCAGTTGATGAGCCGCAGGAGTTGATCCGGGAGTGAGCCGCACTGAGGAGTTTGGGCGGAGAAATTGGGGCCGAACGAGATCGACGAAGCAAGGCTAACTGACGCCTTATGAACTTGGGCGTAGGCTGCTGATACCAGACCTCACACCACAAGATGTCCAGCTACTGGTCGACTATAGAATCGTCCTAATGTGGGTACATTACTGAAGTCTTCCCTTATAATCCAGTAAAAGGACCGGAAGCAGCTTTTTGAAGTCTGTCCTTTTTACCTCTTTACTGTACAAGAATCCACCAACTCCCTCTCCAGATAGAACATGAGGGCTGTCAGGTCGTTTACCGGTTCTTGTGATAGATGAGCGAGGTCTTTGAGAGAATATTTCGATCTTAGAAAGGCAACCCAACTTCATGGAATGCTATAATGAGATCATATTCACTCTCTTCTTGTCACTATATCTCCTCCTGAACCTACCAGTAGCGTAACTATGAACATGACTTACAACTTGGGGAATAATGCAGGTAAAAAAAATCTGAATACAGTTCTAGACTTCTCAAAATGAGCTGATTCTAATGGTTTACTTTAACGCGCTATCGGGAAAGAATTGGTCATCTTTTGAGAGGATGTATTGGCTAACATGACTACGGTATAGAGAGATACTTGTATGGATCAATGTGAAGTAGCAGTCGCAAAAGATCAGAAGTAGTTCTAGCTGACAATAAGTGAACTTTTTTGGTACTTTGAGTGTTAGTAGCTTACATCTAAATAGTATCACCTACGTTAGCAGCCGGTGTACCTGTAGAGCAGTAAAAAGAGTATAACCTGTATCGTAGATGCTCATCAGAAGTTGGCCCTACTACACTTGAATTTTTACAAATTGATATTGTTATTTCTATGGTACTTGACCGTCTACCTCAACTCTCCTTCTACAAAACACCTCTACATCTGTTTCTCATAGTATGTAGATACTCATAATACAAGCCAACCAACATCGGTACTTGTTGAAGACATCTTCTAGGGCACTTGTTACAACTTGTCTACTTCTTCTTGTACCCACTGCACCAACATTCACCTTCTGCTTCTATCTCTCATAGTTATGACCCACTGGGCATGGCTACCATGGACTCGAACCAGGTAGTACCATTGTAATGATTCTGCCTATACCTGGGCCTATATCAACTTCAATGACATGATTAAGATACCCGTGTTTAGAGACTTCATAACAAGACTCAATATAGAACCACCAGATGTCTACGAGTATCAGTCTAAGGCCATCATTAAGACTACCGGTACATGGAAGACATCCTTGATAGAAAATTAAGGCAACTATACTCCTCCATTCTGGTGCGATACCTGTAAAAGACTCAGTGTTGTACATACCTACCTATATACATACCTACCTAATACAAGATATCTCCAGCTACTTACTGTATGTCTCTACTTCCACACTTTACAAAACATCTCCACCTCTACACCCTACACCAACAATTCACCATCTCCATTCATCTCTCGTTTCTACGCCTTCATTATAGCCATCAGTAACGATCTCAACTATCTGTATGAATTGAACAGGTCTATAAGCGGGACTTGTATAGAGACCCTGCGTTCTTGACCAGGGCTCCTCTTTCTACGTCAGCATGGCCTTGGACCAGTAAACGAGACTTACAATACCAGTAGGAGATATATACGAGTATTACTCGAGGCAACCAGCCACGGTACGCCATGCGGTACAAGTCATAGACAGTTGTTTTGTTAGGACTTACATCTACCTGGTGGCGATGTGTTGTAGTACGGTATTCTTGTATCATACCATCTGGGTATGGGGAGCACCCTCTGCCTTGATGAATAATAGAGATGCAGAGCTAGAAACAACTGAATTCGATTAAGAGAGAGATTTAAGTAGAAGTCGCCTATATTAGTTTTGTACTAGGAGATATAATGGGCTCTATTGCTCCTGTATCGTACACCATTTAGTTACGGAAGAGTACAGTCAAAGGAAGACCAACCACCACCAATAATAGAGATAATGAGATGGGAACCAGTGCATTCAATTAAGCAACAAAATCGAACCAGTATCGCTTATTTCATTTTCTTGTTTGAACTTGTATTGACTCAACTGAGATTTTCTACGACTACCTACAAGTACCGGTACATCTACACCCCAATAAACCTCAGTATCTTGTCTACATCTACACCTACACTTCTTTCTCTCATTAATCATGAACAATAAATATATACACTAAAGCCACAGCTCGATGATGGGAGCGTAGATGATGGGAGCGTAGCGACCATCATATTGCAGTAAAGCAGTTGTAGCAGTTGTAGCAGTTGTAGCAGCGTAGCGGCGTAGCGATGTAGCGAGAAGGCAACCAAAAGGTCCGTAAGATACATAACCAGCTGGTTGTTCACTCCTTTGTCAATTAGTCAGGCTCGCCTCACTCGAAACAGCTCGTTCCTCGCACGTTTATCGCTTCTAGCTCACTAACTTTCCCGCCCAATCCAACACCTCCAACGACGACACAACAATAAACAGTGTCGTGGGCAACGTCAACACGACATAACCCCAAAACAGCACTCCGGCCATTTCCTTTTCGTAAAATCCATTCAACTGACAAATTTGCGACAGTTGGATAGCCGGAGGAGCAATGGTCAAAATGAACGAAACCAACAAAAAGATGGGATCGTCCAAAATGCTCACTTCCGAGTACTTGACTCCCCAAGCGATAAGAGGCAAAAGAACAAAGGCAGGAAGGATCATTCGAGCCATGATTGCGCCAAAAACCATCTTTTTGTAGTTTTTACAGGCGGGAGGAGCTCCACTGTCGGGAGAGAGGTTCGAACCCAGAACCACCAAAATGAGGGGGATAGCAACAGATCCAAGCTGCTGAATAGCTTTGGTGATGGTTGCCTGGACGATATCATTGCTCTCGAAGAATTCGTACTTCAGAATAGGTACTGAAGCCACAATGATGGCCACAAGCATAGCCCAAAGGGGAGGGTTCATAAAGTTGAGAACGGCCTTGAAAACACGTACAATCACGTGAGGACGGCGTTTCGATCCCCGGTGATGATGTGATGATTTTCTTCGGTGGCTTTTTCGTCGTGGTTTTCGAGCAATCTCTTCAACGGCAGGAGACGACTGGTAAGAGTGGAGATCGATGGAGGAGTTGTTAGTAGAAGCGTCGGCTGAGTGACAGGCGGTGGTGTGGCCGGAGGTGGCGTGAGTGGAGTTGTTGGTGGAGGTCACGTGATCGTCGTCGCTGCTGTGGGTCACGTGACTTCCGTATGTTGAAGCTGTCCCTCCTGATACTTCTTCGTCACTGTTGAGTAGGATACCCTGTTGGTTGTCTTTGATTAGGAGGGGAGTTTGTTCGGAGGAGTGATGGTCATGTGACTCAATGAACTCACGTGACTCAATAACTTCTTCGATATCACGTGACTCAATGACCTCACGTGATTCAATAATGACTTCGTCATCATTGTCCTCCTCGGCATACCTCAGTAGGGTATTGTAACCCCAAGACCACCGGACAATCTGGCCTAACTGCTGAAAAATCAACAAGTACAAAATGCCACGTGATGCCACCTGATCCGGGTTATCATTTGGAATCTGGTCCCACGATAAATTCGGCAATGTGTAGCTCAGAGCCATGGTCAAAGACACAGGTAAAGAGTTACTATTGCCAAATACAGCCATGGCCTTAACAAAGTTGGCCTGGTTCTTGTTGAGCTTGAGAACCCATCCCATGAGATTGGCACACGACAAAGAGACCACCGTCATCAGCACAAACAGCAGAGGAATAATCGCCACCTCCAGCATCTTCTGCAGACTCAGCGAAGACGCCAGCTTGGAAAAAATCAGACATGGCGTGAACAGAAAAACATTGAGATTGGCGATATGTTTCTGGGCCTGGGGCGTGAGGATTTTGCACCGTGCGGCAATGTAGCCAAACACGCAGACGACAAAAACCTGGAAAATGGCCTCCAGCGTCAACCGGATGATTTGCGAGTACGAGAGAGCCGTCATGGGGGGGGAGGGCTAGGGTGGTGCCAGACTACTGCTAGTTATATGTTTGAAGATTGAATAGAGTTGGAGAAGGGGGAGAAGAGAGGTGGCGTTAAAGTCGGTCAAAAATGCTCCATTTTCCTCAGGAAAAGTGTTATTTTGTTTGGAAAAACTTTCTCTATCGATTGGTACCGGTTTCATCAAGATCGACCTGCTAATTACCGCTGTATAGTGTTCCCCCCTCCTCCTACATATCTCTCAGAACCAAATGGGAAGTAAAGTTGGGATCGAGCAAGGCTAAAAAGTGCCATACAAATGGAGCTCTAAGAAGCGGTGGAAATGGGAATTGAGCGGAAGGGGGTGGTGGAAAGGCGGTATATCACGTGATAAAGCCCTGGAGACGGTTTATTCACCTTTTATCACGTGATTTACCACTTATATCGTGTGCTAACCCGCCTCCCACCTCTCCCAATGACAGTCTTATCTGTCCCACGTGGTGCACCTCATCAACCTTAAAAAATCTGGCGACAAAATAAACAGTGGGTCTGAAAAGGAGGAAAAGGGGTGAAAAGTAGACCTAAAAGTGGGCGTAAAAAGCTGGGAAAACGACTAAAATGGAGCCCTAGCCATTCTGCGTAATTTCATGGTTTCTTTATTTTTCCAAAAAATTTCTATTTCCCCAAACTAAGACCCCCCTCTTATCATCCCGCCTGAACCTGACAGAACTCTAAGCAGTGGTACATTGCGGGCCAACTTTTGCTGCGGGCGGAATATTTCGGTTCTGAAAGCTGTGGCGGCAAGCGGGCGATGCGGGGAACCTTGTGACGGATTTTGATCTATTTCGAAAGACAGCTTTGGCCTCTAATCCCCCCTCGGACCACTATCTATGCTTGCTTTAAACTGGCGTCGGATGCAACTCTATCCGAGATTGGGGCTTTTTGAAAACCGCTCGTCTGAGGGGTCACGTGGCCCGAGAGGGGCGCAAAAGAGACATTCTTTGCTTGCGATTCGGATGGAAGAATCGGCAAGCGTTTCTGACCCGTTTTCGTCGAGTTATAGGCGCCCCAATTCTGTACTCGTCTATACGCTCTTGCCATTTATTCTGCCACTTTATTCCATAATATTCTTACTTCTCTGACACGCCTCTGACAGCTCAAAATGCACTGCCTGGTAAGGCTACACTCTACAGCTACAGTAGCTCCGAGAGAAGCGTCTAAAGCGACTAAAGCTCAGCCTCACACATGACCAGAAGAGATGCAAGTATGACGAAGGAAAGTGGCATGGTGGCAAAGAGGCAGGCAAAGAGGCAGAGGCAAAGAGGCAGAGTGGCAAAGATGCAACAAGACCAAAACGGACAAAAAGAGCCAAAAAGAGGCAAAAAAAAAAAAAAAAACAGACAAGAAGCAATCGATCACGGCAACGAATCCTTCGGTTGTCTGCATCTCCACTGCACCATTACAGGTCTTGGTCTATGTTCTGTATCTTCATTGTATCTTCATTGTATCTTTATCCTATAATTAGTATAAGTCCTTGTATAGACAAGAGCATAACACAATGAACTCTTGTATGTACACCCATCAGATAACCGCACGTGCCCAGGATCCCAGCTGTAACGATTCCTCCAGTTCAACCCTACACTTCGGATTCCGAAATTAAAAATAATCCGCCAAAACCCGAAAACCGAAAACCGCCAAACCGAAAACCGTGAAACGTTCCAAAACGTGCCTGAACATCACCCCTACCCTTACTCTTGAAACGTAGCCTGGCCTACTCAGCCCACACATCACATGAGGAGGCGGAGTACCGGTATGTACTTGTACAGTAAAAGAGAGACATGCGCTATTTAACACGTACAATGATTAGTCAGCTATTTACTGGTTTTGTGGCTTCAATACCCACTTAATCCGTTTTCGTCCGTATTCGTCAGGCACGTTTTCCATTCCACCCCTATCCATTGTCCTTATTATCCTAGCCCTTGCCCTTGTCCTTGTTATTGTAAGGTCGTCTTTGTCCGTACCTTGCCCTTGTCCTCCAACCTAAGTTTTAATATCCGAGTGACAAACTTTTGGTTGGAATGTGAGTGATTCAGGAGGAGGGAATGGGCTGAGTCACGTGCAACACAGTCACGTGACATACCATGGGTATGGTCACGTGACTGAGACGTTTCAATTGTCTTACTTGGATGACGTCAATTGGACATGTCTGACTTGGTCTCTCCTCTATCAGTATGGCAGCTAAGACGCAAGACCTTGGAGGTGATTAAAAGGGAGATGTGAGAGATGAGATGAGAGAGATGAGATGATCGAGATTATTAGTCAGCAGGAGGTGGTTTGAGAGATGAGGGATCAGCGCTGTCAAGGTGGAGTGTCACTGTGACAACTGATGTGTCATCAGTCAGTCCTGATGGGGAAATGTCAATCAGTCTAGGTAGGGTAATATAAGACGTTCCTCGACGTCCCAAAAAAGGGATAAAAGGGCTGAATGGGGTAGCATCCGTACCTGTACGGCTGACGTTACTCCTGACATTAATCCGAGCTATAGTGGCATTGCATGGGTTGCATTAGGTGTTATAGAGTGGAGTTATGGGAGGGAGGAGGGAAGTGGAGAGGTCAATCCAACGAAAGAGAACATTTCAATATAAACCATATGGAGATCTAGAAGGGTATATTGGGTGGCTTTTAATTGTCTCATTCTTTCTGTTTGTTCATATATTGGTCATTCTGATATCTCCTTGTATCCTCCATAGCTTTTGTATGAACATTGAAGGGAACAGGACGTCGTATATTGGTAGTATAGATACAAGTTAATACAGGTTTTTTTTTGCGCTCAATATCTTAACTGAAGAAATTTCAGATCGTGGTATCGCCGTTAGCAGTTCTTTCTGGGCTTGGATGTGTTCTCTCTACAGTAACAGTCTATGATAGGACAGTGCCACCACAACACCACTCTAGAGAGCGGTTTTGTATGACACCCATATATAGAAAGTACACCACTGGAATCTCCTGTTCTTGCTCGTTCTAACGGTATAATAATATTCACCTGTTGTCATATAAATATTTGATATTCGGGGGATACACTGTAGACGAGAGCCCTCTCTAGTCAAGAGAGCTGAGGAGTACAGAATATTGCAAGTGGGTATTGAAGAAGCTGTTTGTAAGGCCTTATAAGCATCGGTTTTTGTTAATAAGTGAATTTGTCTTTCTTGAATGTCTTCTTCTATATCATCAGTCTAGATCTAATACCTTCTCTCTTTGGTAGCATCATGAACACTACATGTCACTCTATAGAAAGGCTATGACGACAGTATTACCCCAAAAAGAAGATCTTCAATAGTCATACAAGTGTGTATTTACTCTTTATGATCACTTCTATGTGGTTTTTCCTTCATTTCATATCACATTTCGTACCACCTCAGAATCCCAACTACCTACTTGGCATTTACTTGACCCTTCCATCTCTCGATGTTTGGTCCAATTTTATGGTGACTCTAGTGACGTTATTGACATAACAGAGGTACCATTCAACTCCTAGAGAGCTCCTCATCATCTTAACGTTGTTATTTCCATCAAAAGAGCTGATTTTCCACCCTTTGAGAAAAGCCCATTTTTCCCTTACAAGTACCCACCATTTTGTTAGCTTTTTTCCCAAAAAGCACTTGCTGACTAAGCATATATTTTTCCAAAAGCTGGTTAACCACAGACAAAGTGGTACCTTTCTACTCCCCTAATCTCCCCCATCACGAATCCACTCTTCTTTTCTCAATTTGACCTTTCCTTCCTCAAATTTTCCTCTATTAACTTTTTTAAAATCCAAGTTTACCCTTAGTTTGGGCTTTTTGAGAAATTTATTTTTTTCTCAGATTTCAAAAAATCTCAAAACTGGCTTTTTCTGGGAAGACCCAAAAAGACCTCTACAGCAGCACAACACAGGGCTAGGTGGGAAAATATAAGAGATGGAGGGTAAATGAGGGTGTAGACGTGTTCTCCTGGATCGTGGGATCATTTTGGATATATTATTTAGTGTTCTTGATCAGTTTTGCGTCCTACAGATGCCTCCTTCTATCCTTAGGGTCCTTTCAAAACAACTCTCTATTGGACATTTTTCCCATACACTTACCCAGCTTTTCCTCAAGTCAAAAGTCTAAGTACTGTAAAGACTAAGTAAATGTGGGATAGAGATACCCATCTACAGCCTCTGAAATAATATATGAAGATGGTAGAGGTATTACAGACTACTGAGTCTGGCGTTCCCCATCAAATGGTACTATTTTTATTTCTTTCAGATGTTTTTAGCCCCTTGTATCAGCCTCAATGTGGTTTTTGTTCAACTATTTTTTCAACTAAAGTGAGAAGAGTAAAAGATGACAACAGTACAGTGTAATCGTGCAATATAAACTGCTTGTACAGTGTCTCACGTGATACAGAACTCATTATTTCCACTTTACTTTTTCACTTTGTCTCCATAACGTCATATAGGACTCATCATCTACGTCTACCCAGTCAATCATGGAGATCCTTTTACAGGACATATTAGTATGGCAACCATAGACAAGAAGTATATCATTCGACTCCCCTTTTTCTGCGCTTTTTAATGGTATAATTCTTGGCATAGGTTGCCATACAAAAATTGGAGTATGGCAGTCATACAAGACTCTCTATAGAGCCTCCTAAAGAGAAGATTGAGACGTCTCACGGGGAATATAGCAGTATTAGAAGTATCTGTCATAGAAAAGTAACGTTATAAAGTCTGTAAGATACGATCCGAGAGCTACTTTCTCCAGTAGTACTCTTACAGAATCGTGCAATGGAACTACATGATCTTTATGAAGGTGGACAGATAGAGACGCTATACAGATGATGTAGAGTAGAACATGTCTATTATGTCTGCTGATAAATATCCAGTTACTACTCACTTTGAGAAGTTGTGACTTTTCCTACTGGCAGCTGTTCTTTGCTGTGTTGTCTACATGAATACTTTCAATGAAGTAATGCCACAAGCATAGAACTGCAAATGATACTAGACATGGCCATACACTACCGGTAGCCATACAACGCTATTGGTACCTCCTATCAGTATAGTGACGTCACATGCTTAATCAGACACTATCTCCATTATCTCCATTGGTATCTTGTATCATACCTTGTACCTTGCACATTAGTACTCGTAGGGTATCAGTAGATACACATCCACCAACCACCTTCCAACATGATATCTCAATATCGGTATCACATATCTCACCTGCATCGGTATCACACCCACCCTTCTTCTCAGAGACTGAAGGACTTCACGACAGAATACAGTCATTGACTGTGATAGAATCATGGTCTGATATACGATTTGTTGAAGGACATCAAATCCATGTTTTATGGTGGTTAGAAGAGTGAACAGGACCGTTTCTACTTGTAGAAGTGGTATGATTGTACTGTCTTGACTCCCACATCCCATCACACCATGTCTCATTGCTCATTTCGATCAGATGCATGTTGCAGTGTAGAGATAGTAGCCCCGACAATAAGACACTGTAGACACTGTATGTGAGGCACGAAAACAGAAAAAAAAAAAAAGCAAACTGCAGGAATCGCCTCCAACTTTGTCCTGCTGTGGAGTGATAATGCACTCGTTCTTATCGAGCCGAAGGAATCCACCTATCTCCCTAACACCTGTCCTATCGCCATACCATCGCCGTCCTATGGCATCTTTCCTTGGTATCAAATCCCTCCCCTACACCCCCACTCAGTCATAATCATCAATATCGTTACTTAATTACATCATGTCCGCGTATCGTACTCGTAGCCTACTCAAAGGAAGGTACTGTTGAATTTATTCCCGCTCTCACTTCTAATCATGGAGATATCTTGGCTTCCCCTTTTGCTGTTCTATCGGCCAAGTAAAACAAGAGTAACGACTCAATTGGCTCAATACACTCAGAAGAGATACGATACAGCTCTCAATATGTAATTTAAGCGTCTATTTTTCATCTCTTACATCTTTATCTCCTCTCCAATAGTCAGATGTGTCTTTTCCGATGAAGTATGGAACATGGTATTATTTGGAGGAACACACCTGGCAACAATCAACTGAAGTAGAGCTACGAAGACATCTTTTCCAGTTTTTTCTAGACCATTGGGCTCTTATGTTTAAGACTCTCTTGTTGTATCGTTCGTATCTTCCACCATTATGGATCGTACTCTCAAGTGGTGTGAGTACTATTGCACAGGAAGTGGGATAAAAGATGAAATGAAGCTGTTTCAGATTTGGATTTGTGGTTTGATAGTCTAAAAACATATCGATATGACTGAATTCAGCTTCCTATAAAGTCAACAACCATGTGAGACCCTAGTCCAATGACTTCTTGTTATGGCAAGTATAAGAGCTCTTCATTCCGAAGAAAGTGTACATTAAGAAGGTAGAAATAATACCCCTGAGTATGATGCCTTAAAGAGTGCTATACCCTCAAGGGCTATAACTCAATCGATGATTCATCCTTCTTCTTACAGCTCATCGTATGACTCTCGTCTTATACCTAGATACAGGACCTACGAGCAAGAACAGACATAATAGGCAAGTGAAGAACGTATTATTACTAGGCCTAGCTAGTTAGCTTTCAAACGTTCCACCGTATCTACTTTGCTCCGTATGATTATCAGATGATGATCTTGAAGGGCAGGCTCCCCTGTAACACCGTTTAGCTATATGTGGAGTCAAAGCAGTAACCAAAGAACTGAGAAGAAGTTGCTATTATGTGGGCTCAGAAACACCCAATAAACTCCAATTTAAAGTCTCCTATCTCTCATCTATTCCATCACCGCTTCCATCGTCAAGAATGTATGCCGTTATATTTGTAGAACCTCATAATGCTCGGATAGTCACTCATATAACCTCTAAATGAAGACAATAAAGACAACACTGGCTGTATAGAGACTGGTATATCAGCTAATTTAACATTCTTACCTCTTATGACTATCCTTAGTCTGAATCTCTTGTACGCTGCTGTTTCTCCCCTTCTAGTAGACAGTCCTAATACGGAGATATGAGCTCAGAGATGAAGAGGACTTCTATTGTCTGATTTTCTGTCGTTGTTGAAGTCAATGTCACCTGTCTTATTAGTAAAGAGCTTTTCAATGGCAGTTCTTAGGACATACTCTGTTTAATGCTAGAGAGAATGTACTACATTTTAAGGAAGAGGCATAAGCAAAGAGCTTCTGAACATCTCTACTACAATAGGTGAGAATCTGAGAGGCACTATAACACAACAAGACGATTCGTTTGCTCACTGTAATAGTCATTTACATGGTAACTACTTGCACTAGTCAACATTAGTGTTCAATATGGAGTGATAGACATGGGTCCTTCATCTTTGGATCGTCACAATGTGTATATTGAAGAATTCAGGAAATATATAAACCAAAATGATCCTTGACATCTGTTGACCACGAATTTCTACTTTGTAGAGCCACTTATCACTCTTTATTTCGTGATATCCGCACTTGTATAGCTGTGAGAATGATGGGTGGACAGATCCGATACCGCGTGTATACCACCTTCATGAGTTTAAAGAAACCTCTTTGAACGCATCTACTAAGCCCAGTCAAACTCCCCCTTCTACATTCCTTCTATAAAGCTGTTTTAGGGAACTCCTCTTCATATCTACAGCTCACATTGCTTGATAAAAGTACCCAAAAGCAAAGAGGAGTTTAGCTACTTTCAGAGATCATAATCTAGGTAGTATAAAGGGCTTTGGTTATTAAATCTGGCAAGTTATCTCACTTTAGTGCCATACAAAATCTCGATATATACCGACTCCAAGTTACGTGATTATGGAAGTCGACGTAAACATGATGCTTAGATCGTAGACTGTGAAGCGTTGTATATTTGTAAGTAGCACACTCTGACCTTCTTTTTGGACACAAATTGTTCCTCTGAATGTCTTCTCTCCTTCTATTACTGCTCTCCTAGATAAGTCAGAGAAGAGGTCTCACAAGTCATCAAAAAGAAGAGATACAGCCATTTAAAGTACACCATTGTAAAGCCCTGACTCTGGGGAGTTCAAATCTGTACTTCTTTTCTCTGTATCTTAACTCACAACCTTAATTGAGTGACTTCTGTATATCCATACTATACCATAATCTAGAACAAGAAGACATCCCTCAAACCTCGATAAAAACACCAAGACAGCTCTAAAAAGTACCCAGCCACCACCTACAGAACCTCCCCTAATTCCTGATGCCCTTTTCTCTTTTTTCCAACAAATAGAGCTTTTTCTACTGATAAGAAACTTCTTCCATTTTTCCTATAGCATTATGAGTACTCAAGTAGACGACGGAGAGCCCTAAAAACACCGCAAACCCCCCTAAATCCCTCCCCTAACCCAATTGACGTCATTTCCCCTTTCTGTCACGTGACAAATCCTTGCTTTTTAACCCCCTAATACCCCCCACCCACCTCGGAACCCACCAATCGGGCGGTTGGTGTAGTGGTAACATATCTGCCTTCCAAGACGTTGCAAGCAGGTGCCAGGGGTTCAATTCCCCTACCGCTCAGTTTTTGGAGGGTAAGGGTATTCTTTTAGGGTAGTATTCTTTTTGCTTAGTCAGAAAGTGGGAAAAACGAGACCCAATTGAATAGACGTAATTGAGCAAATGTGAATGTGAAAGTGGTCATAGGTAGCTCATCTGACATAGCTGGTCACCTGGGTTACTCCATTCCCCCCCACCTAACCCCCTTCGAATAATAATCCACATCTTCTTTTCACATTCTCCATTATCAGCGGGGCTGTTTTTTGGGCTATCCAAGACGGATCTAGACGTGTAAAGGTGGTAGACATAGTCAACTGGTCCGTCTGATTCTTTTGCAACTCTTCTTTCTCTTATCAGACTCATACTACCGCTTCTACAGTACTTCTCCTCTTCTTATCCTTCTTTTATTGTACTGCCCATATAACCACTTTTTCTATAGCAACTACCTATTTTTCCAATATGGACATCACCACCGGCTCGGAAGTTAGCAAACTCCGATGTTCCTCTTCCGCCGGGTCATACAAAGATCTCCAGAAACAGCCCCTCCAGGAAGAAGACAAGGAGATGTTAGGGTAGTGAATGTAGCAACTAGGGTGGTCCAAATCATGTGAAAAGGGGCTCTACAGCACTCTTCAACATTCTCTATCCGAATCACCACTTTTCCCGTGTTTATACCTCCCCCAACCCCTCATAACCTGTTTTTCTTCCCACCCCCATCCCTACTCCCCTACTCCCCTAACCACCCCACTTCACGTGAAAGAATACCTCCAAATTAGCTCCATATCTTACCCCATGTTTTCCCCAGATTCTTGCAAGACACGAGAGGCTAAGTCACGTGACTTCCCCACATTATGCCCCCGAGACAAACTATGCTAACGGATGATGGTAGAACCTGGCAAAGAGCAGCAACCAAAGCAGCAATTGCGATGAAAACACGATATATATTTTTCTGCCGTCTTTTTTTAGTCACGTGACTTTTTCCCGGCTCGATTTGGCCTCTACTACGCTTAGTAACTCGTTCACTTCCCTTCTCCTCCTTTCACATGCTAGCGCAACGGTGAAGTAATTATCCAGCGATAGTTGACTTGTTAGCGTGTTTGACACGTCACGGGCGAGGGGAGGGGAGGGAGAAATGGACATGCCTATACTTGTACTTACCTTTACTACAGTCTCATAACCTGATAAGTACTGTCTTATAAGTACATGTACCCACAGCATAGTTGATTACTAAACAGTACATGTGAAAGAAGGAGAGAAGTACCAACGCTGAATCGCAACTCCGTCTTTTCCCAACAACTCCGAAACGTCAGCATGTCAGGGTTTGGGCTGTCAAAAACGGCCACTAGTGCATATGAAAGTGGAGAGTATATAGGGACGGGTCGTAGACGGGTTGAAGTAGTACCAACACCAGCCATTGACCACTAAAGAAGGGGAAAGTCACGTGACCTCAACTACACAGCTTCTAACAGCAACATATCGACTCCACACTTTTCTAACGTCTTTTTATACTCTTCTACAGTCTCTACTCTACCATCTCCCCACAACATCTGTTCTCCACTCTTTACCATGACTGAAAAAGAATTTTTGACTAAAGAACCATCTTCTTCTTCCTCCGACAACGACTCCATTCTCCTAACCCGAATCAAAGAACTGGAAGTCGATCTGGAATCCACCCATGTCCATGCCATGCAACTGCTCAAGTCCAACAACAAAATGCACTCTCAAGCGTCCATCTATGTCCAGGAAATCCACTCGAGAGATATGAAAATTGAGCAGTTGAAGGCGTTGGTGCATTGGTACGAGGTGGAGTTGGCAAAGGTGAGATCTAGGTAACGGAAGCGAGAGGCCAAAGGTCTCGAGCGGACAACAACATTCAGGGTTAGTAAAGACAGGTTATGAGCCAAAATGCCCTAACCTCGCCCACGCCCTCCCCCCCCCCCCCCCTAACATCTATTAATCTCTAGGGCATCTATGGAGAACTTTTGGTTTCTTCCTTCTTTCATTTTCCATCGTCTGCAGAAGGGCTGGTGGTCCGCCAGCTCACAGACTCCTCGCTATTTTCATACTGACCCAGAATCTCAAGTAGTAATTTATTTATCCAAAGAGAGAGTGTAGAGGTGTGTTTTGGCGTTTTTCCATGGGTGTTGGGTGTATCTATTGGAGTTCTACTTATGATCGTGTTTTTATAGATTTATGCTCACCTAACATGGCCAATATACGTCCGATTTCAATTCTGAGTAGTGCGTTTGACTCGTCTAACTGAGCTGAATACAGTGGTAGTACTTTTGTTTCTCTAAGGTCATTATTCATCTTCAATGTCCTCTTCTCACCTACTCATATAAATGGTAGATTGCTTTTTAATGGGATTAGGGAGATATAAAGTAGCCCATCGGAATGAGGAGATTGAACGAATCAGTTTGGTACCAAACAGTACCCGTTTATATGGGTTTTCAGGTAAGTTGTGAGAACAAACGCAAGTCGCTGAAACACTGGCTTGGCAAATATTCACCGTGGAAAGATAATTCTGGTACCATTCGACTCACCAAGACGCAACGAGAAAATGTCTCCATACATTCTCCTTCTTATCTCTTGTAGATTGACAGTTATAATGTAGAGCCCCCCGAGACCTGAAACTTACATAGAGACCATTTTGAAATCGTAAAAGTGGACTGAAATACTCGGATTCGTGTTTAGATCTCAGAAATGCTCTTCAATTTAGTACATGGGCCGTATTGTACTCCTTCTGATAGCCCTGTATCACCTCTTATGCATATAAGGCCATAATCCATTGAGTGGAAACCCATGATCCTTCCTTTATTCTGGAGTGACGGAGTCTAGGAAAGTCGTTAAACGGTTGTAAGACTCCTTTTGGCAGTTTTTGTTTCAAACGCTTCAGTTTTGGGGCTGTAGAGTCTTTGGTCATACTAGGACCTTACCTATGTTTAGTATAATCGCCAGTGCTCTTTAGCGGGAAGATAGTGGACTTGGTCACATGACAAGTTGAGAGGACTTTGGTCACGTGAAGAAAGGAAAATAAGAGGTCCAAGACAGTCACAGTTATAAATATTGGATTCATGGCTACCGGTACTGGAACCAGTGCACAAAAGGCATATACTGCTTGTCTCCTTCTCTCTCTGTAAGCATCCCAAGACGAGATGAGAAGATATCACAGCTCCGTAAAGTGTCTATGAATCTATAAAAAGAAACAGGATGGAGTTCTCGGGACTGTTTTTAAGCTGATTTAGTGTATCATTTCACTTCTTGGTGTTGCTGGAGCCATTCTACAGTGTATATAAACTTGGAGGGGGAAAGTAGGCGAAATTGTGGGGTGGCTATAGAACGACAATCAAGAGAGGTGGGGGGTTTGAAGTTAAAAAACAGTATTCTGACGGTTGAAAGATGTCTGTGTGTTTTTTTGGAAGTATTTGGGTGGAAATTGGGAGAGTTGGACTGAGAGGGAGGTAGTTGGGGAGAAGATGAAGTAGAGGTATAAGAGAGGATGTGGGGGTATTTGCAGTGAAAAAAAGAGGTCGTGGGCTCTTTTAGGGGTAAAGGATTGATCTGACCTGTTTTAGGTGCTATTTTCCTTTCGTTTGGGGTTGTTGTATTGTGTATCTCGCTTAGTTGGCTATTGTTGGTGGAGACGTCGAAGATTGAGTAATTGGTGTATAAAAAGATGAAAGAAGGGTCTCCTACTGATTCTGTACTCTGGACAAGTAATACATACACCTTACTTGTCTCTATTTGCCTTATTGAAACAGTAAAGAAGTCTTATGTACTTGAAGGGAGAATATTGAAAGTCGAAGAAATGTTAAAAAAGGCACATATATCGGTGTAAACTTGATTTTTTTACTCATCTGGTTGATATTGACGGTCAGAAACGTTTAAATAAGGGTTCTTGTTTCCGTTTTTGAATGTTATCAACCTTCTGCTATCTTACTGAAACTGGAGGACATCTGTATCGGTGATTAACAAGCTAAATAGAACCAGAGAAGTTGGTCTTCTTACTCATTGATGCATTCTACAGCCAATATATCACTTCTATCATTAATTGGGATACCAATAGGGCCTATATCAAGCATCTCGGAAATACGTGTGATGTAAGAAGAGTCATTAGGAGGGCGCAAATGTCATAAAAGTGTCTCAAGAACTTATTCAAGGGTATAATTGGACCGTGAATACCACTTCTAACGACTCTTTGAGGCTAGTTCCGTAAGAACAGGGTCCATAAGTGACTTGTAGGAGTGTGTCTATACTCACTTGATAGTACTCAATCAAAAAGTGGGATACAGATGTCTAGACCCAAAAGTGTTGTTTTGAATACTCAGCTGTAACCAAAAGAAACCTCTTCTATCTTCCTTCCCACTCTTCTTCCCCACTATTGTCTTCTGTTGGTTCTGCTAAGGGACTTCTCTGGCTTATGTAAGAGGCAATCTAGAACAGGGGAAAAACGACAAATATACCTTTTAGCGCTCTCGATATATATCACAGCTGCTCACAGCTTGCTTCTAATCAATTGATGATTGTATTACCATTGGCAGGTCCAGGTTTGTAATGTGCTGAGTGAACTGAGTCCATCAAAGTGGTCTTTGAAAGTCCATTGAGAGTGAAGAGGATAGCGATAGCTTAGGATACATACAATCCTTTGGAGTAATCTCTTTTCACTAACCATACGATATGGGAAGAGAAGATACCAGTGTCCGGGTACAATGTCGTATAAGTGGATCAGTCTCAAATTAAAAAATGACTTGGAGTTCACTGTCTGGGGAAACGTCTCTTTACTGAGATAAAAGATGACCTTGGAAAGTGGTTACTTCAGCTATCCACAGACCTCTCTTGAGTTAGGTGTCATTGTCAAGTCCATCAATTGAACAGTACCTTAAATGCTTAAATACAACCCAAATACTGTCCAGATACAGTCAATTCAATCTCTCACAGTCATGTTATATTCTGATCAACTCCCCATCTCTCTAGCATCGTTATTGAAAGAGTTATTCTACTTCTCACTGTCTCATCCCTTCTCAGCACCAACGACACCTCAAAATCCCATATTCCGGTTCAAACACCTTGAAACAACTACCATTCTGCTCCCCATATCTTTCTCATTCCAACCGTACTCTTCATAGTCATTTCAAGTATACTCAAGCGGTTAATCTCCATGGTGTTATTTTGGCTGAAAGTTCTTAAATACCGCCTATATCAGGATTTACTTCAATTATAGAGACATGAACCCTCATATAATGGCACTTTTAAAAGCTGATTTTGACCCTTCTGATTGTGTACAACGAACACCACAACTTTTACAACGACATTAATGATACTGTCATGGAGATTGATATGTAGGCAATAGAACAGTATCTTCCAGACAACGAGAGTAATCAAAAAGCTTTAGAATGTATATTGGTGTGTTAAAACATCTCCTGACTATACAGGCTCGTTCACCTTCCTTTCCTTCATTTTAGTGAGCATACAATCTCTATAGAGATGTCTATTAAGTAAAGTATTCAAAGCACACCCTTCCCTACATGTAACAAGCGAACAAGTGTCTTCAAGGCGTATATGTTCAAGTCACCTTGTTTCTATGAGTATTCATACTACAAACAGGATACTTAGCTACAACTCATCTAATACCTTCACTTTTATACACACTACAGTATTACCATACCTTAACCCAAGAGGTATGTCTATAACTGGCCCTTCAAGTAAGTGCAGTAAATCACCTCCTTATTGAACGTCGCTTTTTGATCACCAAAAGATCTAGTTCTAGAAAGGCATGAGATGGCGCATATAATGTAGTCTAGTTCAAGGTCGACTCAACATAAGACTAATGAGGTTGATTTGAAGAACAGGGAATCTTCTGTCTTTAACCCTCTATGGAGTCTAGTGTAGAGAGACATGTATACGATACTCATACTGGTAGATACTTATACTGGTAGTCACTCAATGAGGTCATACTATAATAAGCAGATAACGAGTCATTCAATCAAACATAAGGCCCTCTGATACACCTATTTCTTCTCTTCTCTTAAGTGATAGCAATGGCAGGTGGAGTATCAAATAGACACCAAAAAAGACATAGACACCAAAACAGACGTCAGAGCCCTCGAACTGCTTCATTTAGCGATTTCCTTCCGACTCATACTCTTATCTATAGTATGTCAGCTCCTCCATACCTCAGTATACTACAAGTCTATAACAGGATATATTGGAGACTCGATCACTCATCCACAAATGACCCGATAATCACATTCTATCAAGTTATAGACTCCATCTATGATTCAATAACAACTTTCTACAACCGTATAAGAACAATAACTCTCAATTGAAGCTATAAAAGTTCTAGAGCTCAAAGAAGTTGGTTAGACCGAATAGATGCTCGTATTCATTCAACCTCTCATCCGCCTTTGATACCGCTCATTTTATGAATCCCAGAAGCACCAATTGTCCATACCAAGACATAGAACACCTCGAGATACCAGCACCAACCAGAAGGCTGACTCATCAACCTGCTGATTAATCAAACACCACATCATCCCTTCTTCCAAACAATACACTTCCCAGTGTTTTCTTTACTCTCCAGTCGCTTTTCAGTCTTGTTAACCACCCTCCACCACTTAACGATTTACGTTACCCTTGTATCCCCCAAACAAAGAACCCAATGCCAACTCAAGACATACTCATCATTTTACTAACAATGGATTCTCCCAAAAGCATACATTTAAGATCGGGGCTGATCGTCCGCTTGTCCTGCAGAGTTAGCATCTGAACTCCCTGAATCGACCACGCGCGCGCCCGCACGAAATTACCCAAAGCATGCCCCTCCAGCCACTTCCCCTCTCCGGGCCCAGCCACGAACCCCGCTCGCCAATAATCCATGCTCCGCCAAAGATCCGCTACACTTATGCTGGCCCGCCGCTTGTGCTCTCGTATAACACGCACATATGCATTTGTTTGTGATAATAAGAGTATGCTTATTTGGGCTCTCGACTTGTCACTGTGCCAAGCTGCACACAAAGACCGAAAAAGTAACGACGTGGGGAAACCAGAGGTTATGACGATAGAAGCCTCGCCTATCGCGCCAGACAAGACGGGCTAGCGCGCAGACCACGTGATTCAGCGCTAACCAAACCAACCCAACGACAAGACCTCCACCCTGCACTCCTGCATATGTGCTCCACATTGGGTGGACGCTGCAGGTCTGCGTTTGTGGCTAAGTGGAGGTGTAAACAACTGCGATTTGTGGCAAGGAGCATGCAGCTGGTGATTGGCTGGGCAGAAGCAGAAATGTAGCGTCGAAAAGTCGTTAGGTAAGCGCACTTAGGATCGCGGCTACTGCAGGGGCAGGGGCCGCACGAGCCGTTACGTAAGCATGTCTGATCTCCTCTGCACCGGCCGGTCCCTGCTGCCCAACGCATCGTATGATTGGTGCATCTGCTCACGTCACCACTCGCGTTGATTGGGTACGTGTCTTGTGGAGTGCATGGAATTTGGCGGAAGAAAACACAAAAAACGCCTGCAGAATCCGCAGCACACACGCAATCCAGATGAAACAGCCACGCACGCCGAATACGCCTGCCAGCGTTACCGATATGAAAAGCCCCGATTTTTCGCCATTTTATTGGCGCTGGAATCTGCTCCGCCAGCCTGCTCACGGAGAACCCCATCCAAACAAGGTAAAACCAACCCAATTTGGAGAAGCCAATTTGGCGAAGCCAATTTGAGGAAGCCTAATTTACCGTGCCTTCCCTTTCCAGCCCCGTCACCGCTCGTGGGGACGTCATGGGACGAATCGGTCGATTTGAAACGCCAAAGGAGGTGCGCCAAGTAGAGAGCGGTCGGCAGAGGGATCCCGAGTGACCCCCACCGCGCGAGGTGCAGCCGCGGCTCTGCCGATGGCGTACAGGTCCCCCCCTCAGCTGGGTGCAGCGGTGCAGGAGACGTATATGCACATGCGGCCTGCAATGCAGCCACGCACAAGGCCCAAAGCGACTGTTTGGGAGATTGCCTAATCGGTCACGTGACCGCGAACCCGCCGCAAACTAGCTCAAGGTTGCACTAGTAGAGTGGATCCCTGTGCAGGGCCATAGTACGGCTGAAGGGGGATGGTCGCGGCTCCAGGCAGGGGTGCGGAGATCACGTGTGGCAGAGTAGGCGACGAGAGGTAGCGTGTGGCGATTGTCTGGTTGTCTGACCATCCGCTCGTATCCCTACCCCGCGACTGTGACGCCACCATTGTCAGGTCACCACCCCTGACGCACGGCTGGTAAGCTTTCACTTATCGTAGCAACCAAAAAGCGGTAGAGATTGGTTTGCAGCGGTGATAGTCTCGGTAGATTGCAGTAGTGGAACGGTGGGGCGACGAGTGGTGGGTGGGTCGATGGAGATGTGGGTCGGTGGAGCGCGTGATCGGAGAGCGTGATCAGAGAGCGTTATCGGTGGTGTGATAGTGTTGTGCGGTCGAGTGCTCTTTGCTCTTTGTGCTCTTTGTGTCCTTAACAAGTGGGCTTTGTCCTTGGTCAGTGTCCTTGGTCTGTGTCCTGGTCAAGTATCGTAACAAGAGTTAGTTGGGACAAAGTGAGAATGGACCCATTACACTAAGCGAGTTGTACTTGGACACAAACATCAAGTACAAACACGGTGGTTTATCTGTGTTAGTTGTGGTAGTCTTGTAATAGCAATATGATCACTCACCCTGTCTCATACGCGACGTACGACATGTCTTCTGTCTGTGTCTGTGTTCAGGTCTCCTTCTGTGTCTGAGTCTGAGTCCTCCGTCTGTGTACTCGTCTGTGTCTCCTCCAGTGTCTCATGTTGATCAAGGGTGAAACAGTTGACTGAGTCAAGTAGATGTAGATCATTGTGTGAGACCTGGGTGGGTCGTGGAGTGGAGTTGTGTTGTGGAGTTGTGTTGAAGTTGAGGTTGGTGTTATGGGTAAGAAGAAGAGCACTGATTCGGTTGTCCACAGACGGTATTATTTCCATCACCTTTGCTAATTACTGCTTCCATGTGGTATCTTGGTCATGGTGCAGCTCCACATTGAGCAGTCATGTCAGACCAACTTGGCAACGGGTGACAGTTGAGAAGAAAAAACGAGACTGTTAGAATGGTGGAGATGTGGAGAATAAGAATATGTGGTTATTTCAGTGATATCTCCACCATTCCGCGTTGTATCTTTGTTCAAGTCTTTTTCAAGTTCTCACCCAATTCATATCACGAACAAGGACATGACTTTAACTCAGTGTGGAATGTACCAGTCAGATTTGGGCAATTGGATGGGGAGTGGAGATGCAGCTTTGTAAGTGGTACCATTCGACTCGCCAAAGTCCAAGGAGTACGGTGGTATGTTTAAAATTCGAATTCCGGTTACATTTCGTGTTTTTTACGTTTCCTCCCCACCATTGTAACTTCGTCCATCCTGTCTACGATACATCTGTCAACACGTCACCAAGACAAGTTGGACATTGACAGGTAAACAAGTTGGGCTTGGTAAGATGCAAGAAAGGTGTCATTCCAAAATCGGCGTCGGAGATTGGCGTATTGACAATACCTTTAGACAAGAGATCCCATTGACACTTCCTATTGTAGATACAGCCATCAAAGAGTGTCAAGGACTGTTAAAGAACTATTGAAGAGTGTCAAAAACTGCCAAAAAGAAGAGAAAATGATATCATAAGTTGTACATAGAGAAACATGATCTTTACGTTGAGTTTTGACCTGTTTTTTGTTCACCTCCTGTCTTCCGGAGAGTGTTACTATATAGGCTACCGGTACCAGTAAGGTCACTTTATAAGATATCTCTAAGGAGTATTTAACAGAAGCCCTCAGTCACACTACCAGTCAATTTTTCAAAGAAATACCAAGTCATAAGATACCATAGGTAGAAGGGCGTGTATGTTGAAATTTCTAATACTTTTTGCATGTTCCAAGGACGTTATAGACGCTCTTCTGCATCACTCTACAACAGAGGTTACTGTAAGTATAGACAGTAAGAGGTATAATGGAAGGACCTCACGCAAACTACAGGTCAATTCAGACACAGAAACAGGACTATAATGACATACTTGTAGTAGATGGAATGTTTTCTATGATTGTCTTTTAACCAGTATCATGTTCATTAATATCATGTTCTTCAAAGGTGTAGCTTCACTCTACAATACGTTATACTATACCTGCACTTTATACAAGTCTTCCCTAGAGCTCTAGACCTACAACACTACAGGCCAACCCTCTAATGACAGACAGTACACCTCACTCTATTGAGCCCCATTTATCTCAAAAAAATATGTATAAAGGCTGCTGGATTTGTCTAATTGATGGATACTAGAAAGACGGTTTCAGCCCAAGATAATCGGGGCTTTTATTGGCCTAGGAGCTGGAGGTCTCCTTTCTAGGCTATAGACAGTACCAGTACCGGTACCTACACCTCACTCTAAACGAAAAGATCTATACTTCCAAAAAAGTGACGGGGCAAAAAGTGACAGAGACAAATAGTAAGTCTACTTCTTCAAGTTCTACACCTCTTACTACAGTATAAAGACAGTCAACTTCACTCATAGAACAACTCTACAGAGTAAGTCATAGACTGTAAAACACGAGTTCAACAGATACTCGGTTTATAAAAGACAAGTTCTACACTGTAAAAAACGACAGATATTCAGTCTGTAAAAGACCAGTTATCTATAGTCAAGTCTCCTCCAACTTCTTCTACAACTTCTGGACTTGCAAGGTCAGCCTATACCTTCACCTTACAATCTTCCTTCACTCTAAACAGTCTCTCTAAAACTACACCCAACACTACAAATACAACTACAAAAACGGGAAACCCCCTCTACACGGAAAGGCTCTCTACACGGACAGGCTATCGCCTGCCCTTTAATCTACTCTCGGGCAGGCTTCGCCCGCCCTCCTCGCATGGCATAAATCATTAATAATACAGAAAGAAGGACGTTAGTTGTTGGCACCGGGGGGTGGTGCAGGTGTCATAGACACTGTGGGATGGACTGACAGCTCAGAAGGAGTAGCCAGGAGCACCAGATAGACCATACTAAGGAGTATGAACTGAGAAAGTGGGTCTTCTCAGGAAGGACTGCTGCTAGAGTAGAAGGGTGCTCGCAACGTCGCTGCGCTCCTGTTGCTAGAGTGGTAGGCTGCTCGAGTAAAGCGCAACATCGCTGCGCTCGTTGCTTGGCTACTCCTTAACACATGGCTCGCTACTCACAGCTTCTCGCAGCAACTCACAGCATTCGCTACGCTCATGCTGCTCATGCTGCTCATGCTGTTCGTGCTCGCTCACGTGTTACATCGGATGCGAATGCGGCATGTTCCCATAGCTATAATTGTACCCCGTTGGAACCTGGTAATACGGCATATTTTCCATATGGTGCTGCATTGGCATGGGCAATCCCGGATGCTGCTGTTGCTGCTGTTGCGCCTGTTGCTGCGTTTGCATCGGGTAGTGGTACTGGTGTTGAGGGTACGTTTGGTTGTATTGGTATGGGGGTTGGGCCACCTGGGAGACGCCGGCTTGGCCGACTTGAGAGACCTGCTGTTGACCCACCTGTTGCTGACTAACCTGTCCAACCTGCTGTTGTTGCTGCTGTCCAACTTGCTGCTGTTGAGCCTGCTGAGCCTGCTGCTGCTGCTGAGCCTGTTGAGCCAGCTGACTAACTTGCCCTTGACCTTGACCATGAACGGCCTGTTGCTGAACTCCCTGCTGACCCTGACCCTGTTGCACTCCCTGCTGCACTCCCTGCTGCTGCTGCCCTTGTTGCTGCCCCTGCCCTTGCCCTCCCATACTACCCATATCAATGGACTCCCGCTTAATGTCAAACGACTCGCGCTTCTCGTAGGGATACTGGTACATTGCGCCTGCGGGCTGGTGGGCGTACTGCTGGTACGTCTGGGCCGTGGCCGGCGTTTGGAGCGGGCTCTGGTGGTGCAAGGGGGAATGGGAGGGGGGTTGTCCAACGGGTTGAGCTTGGCCGACAGGTTGGGTGAGGGTTTGCCCCTGGGACTGGCCGACTTGGCTCTGGTGACCCTGACCAACCTGGCCAGCCTGACCAACTTGACCCTGCTGAGTCATCTGAGGCTGCTGTTGTCCCTGCCTCGGCGAATACGCCAAGTTCTGCATCTCCATCATTGGCTGGGAAGGAGGTCGAGCCACGGGAGGGGAGGTTAGGGGGGCGGGCTGAGGAACACCCTGACCCTGACCCTGACCCTGACCCTGAACCTGAGCCATTGGTTGTCCCTGAGACATGGGACCAGGTTGAGCCATAGGTTGACCCTGACCCTGACCCTGACCCATAGGTTGAGCTGGGGGGTTAAGAGGCCTCCTAGTAACCGCCTGAACCTCCGGATGACCCTTTTTGTTCTTCTTTTGAGGCGAAAACTTGTAGTCCGGGTGCATGGCTCGATGGAGCTCCTTCTCCTCGCCCGCAAACCGAGCAAACTCCTCCTTGGTCTCGCCACTTTCAGTCTGCCACATGAGTCCAATGATTCGGGAAATACTCTGATGGTTGAGCTTGAGGTTAGCTGCCGCCGCGTACGCCAACGCGCTCTGAGTCTGGCTCTTTCGGTAGAGCATGAACGAGTTGAGAGGCCGTTTGATGTACGTGACTTGTCCGTCTTTGCCCTTTCGGACGGCCGAATTGGACGACAGCGAAATCTCCACGTAAGGGTCTTCTTCAGACACAAACTGCTGCAGAATGGACTCCACAGTCTTGTATGGGATTCCCTTGACTTCTGCCAGCTCTTTGATGCGGTCAATTCGTTGGGGAGTCATTCGTCCAACCTTGACTTTTCGAGAGTACGGTTTGGAGGGGTGCTGAGACATGGTCTGATGAGTCTGATGACTAATATTTTGGGCCATGGTTTGCTGAGGATGGTGCGCCATGGGAATGTTGGGGCCTTGCCCTTGAAGAAGGTGGGTGTTGAGATTGGTCATGGACATCATATTACCGGAATGTAAGACAGATTATGACCTGGTAGAAGACAGAACTAAGAGGACTGTAGAGACTGTAGAGAAGTACTCAAGATAAGACTAACAGAAGATAGCTCTAGACAGAGACTGAGACTGTAGATATGACGGTACTAAACACAGCCAATAGAGACGTTTGAAGACTGTAGATGAGATAGCTCTGAGACAGTAACTGAGATATCTGTAACAGTAAGATGACTGTTAGATAGCTGACAGAACACTGAGATAGCTTAAGATGACTGTAGACTGAAGACTGTAGACTGAAGACAGAAGATAGCCTAAAGACAGATACTGTTGGGACAGAAGACTGAAGACACCTTTAAGACAGTAAGACTAAAGACAAAACAGTAGTGACAATAATGAAGTCAGATACTGTAGAGAGTCGAAAGCTGTGATGATAATGCTCCAAAGACAGACAGTAGACTGAAGATAGTAGACAGAACAATAGTCAGATAACCAAGTCAAGCTGATAATGAGATGGTTGTAGACAGTCAGATAATAGTACTGAATGAGACAGTCAAATAGGTAGCTGTAAATGTGACCTTGATGTTGTGATAAGGGCAGTCAGAGCAGTAATGAAGCTGTAGTATGACAGTAGAGCGTAGTGTAGACTGTTGAGTGTAGTCTGATAGCTTGGTTGACGACCTTGTGTAATAAGGTGACGTTGAGAGTGTAAGGTAGACTGTAGGATAGAGTAAGACAGAAGATACTCTTGTATAGTCACTCACAACACTCAATAATGAAGCAGTCGAATAAGTCGAAAGAAGTCGAACTATCGATGATGTCGTTGGTGATGGCGTATGACAACAGTAATGTGACTGAACTGACACAAAAGGTGTTCGTGTTCGTGTTGGTTGCGTTCGTGTTTGTGTTTGTGTCGGTGCGTTGCGTCGTCGAGTCGTTGAAGCGTAGAGTCGTCGTCGATAATCCTTCGCGTCGCGTTGTTCTTTTTCTGGTCCTCCTCCTCTGGTATCTCCGGTTAGGTTTTTGCATTAATTTAGGACCCCCCCCGATATTTATCACAACCCGCGGCGCCAAGGTTCAGACAAAGCGCCAATTGGAATGCAAACAAAAGAGGGTGCATGCATGGCCTTGTGCAGGCCCGCATGCATCAAAGAGGGGAACGCGGGTGCACCAGCCAGCACGCCGGAGAATTTCCAGCCAGTCAAATTTCCAGCCCGCAGACCACCCAGTCCAGTGCAGCCGCGCCCCACAGATGACCGCTCGGCTGCAGCGGTGCATTTTGCGCAATCACATGATCGTGAAATAGGCTTTCTTGGCTGCCACGGCCTAGCGCACAAATAAGGTTCTGCAAAGTGGAGTGAAACAGCAGGTGCACGTTTTTCTGGCAGGAGAAAAAAAATGACCAAAAAAACAAGACTCTCGGACCTACGTCCAAACGGCGGGTTAGGGGCAAGGGCGGGTTAGGGCAAGAGGCAAAATTTTGGAGAAAAAAAAAGTGGCCATTTTTTATCGTCTTATCTTGTACAGCCGCACGCCGCTTGGAGACAAACCTTAAAACCAATGACAAATGAGGAGGCAAAAGTGGGAAAATGAAAAATGAAAAAGAATTAACGAATAAATAATAAATAAATCACAGAAATTCGGGGAAAATAGAAACAAATATTTGGATACTTTCACGTGACTCCACACGTCGTCACAATAACGGCCATGTTTTTAAAATCTGTTTTTATCTATTTTTCTCATTTTAATCCCATTTTTTGTGTCGTCTTTCTACCTCTTTTTATCGTCTTTCCTTTTATCTTTTCCAATTTATCTTTGCAAATAAAGTTATAGCCAATTCACCCACTCTTTGCTAAAGACAAATGCAATTAAACTCTTATATTGGGGTTCTGGCAATGCGGGCCTTGTTCTTGCCCAAATAACCTTGGTCTTTGTATGGCTGCACCTAACCCCGGAGAGTGTCGAGAACAGTGATGGGGACGACGAGAGGAGTGTCGTGGGCATTACATAATCGTTGTGGTCATTACATAGCTTACGTAAGGCACGACATAACCAATGTGGTCATTACATAAGCACTGTCGTCACCTCACTCGCTCTGTAATCCGCTAGCGTTACAGCGGGTCTCGTCTCTAGTGTCTTTCCAAAGACAAGCAAACTTGGCCGGAAAGGAGACAAAGGTAGTGTGGGGAAGTCAGCAGAGTCAAGTGAAGAACGATTTATTTGGTGGAAAAGGGTAGACAGAGGTGGGTTAGGTGTGGTAGGGTAGGGGTTTCGTAGGGTTATTTTTGAGTTCTTTTTTCTGATTTTTTCCGAATTTCTGTGATTTCTTAAAAATCAAAAATACTAAAATTTGTTTTAAAAAACACTTCCCTTTCCCTATTCCACTCTAAATGAAGACTATTCTTTAGTCTTTTTTTCGCCCTTTTTTTCGCCCTTTTGTGTGCCATTTATAACCGCTTTCTTGTCTTTTTTAATGTCTTTTTTCTTGTCTTTTTTTCTCTTTTTTAGCCCGTTTTTTGTCGCTTCGTTTTGGCTCGTTTTTAGCCCTATTCCACCACGTTTGTGTAACATACTTGTCCCCTTACCCCTTGTATGATAGTCAAGGTTTGTGACACGATCGGCAGATGATGTCATACGGATGGAGATGACTGGTGACTGATGACGTAAGTGAAAAGTGGTAGCTGAAAGAAATGTGCTTACTCAGCGGGTGCTTATTAAGCGGAGCACCTCCATCTGCTTACTTAACACGCTTACTAAACACCTACAACTCATCTTTTGTCACTTCCTCTTGCACTGCCCTAACACTAGCTCCAACAGACGCACTATTTTCAGCCGTGCTCCGGATCGGGAAGTCACGTGATGGGAGAAAAGTGCACTAATTCTTGCTTACTAAGCGGAAATATGGCGGTTTTATCACGTGACTACTCACCTCTTCTGCAAAAAGCACTTTTAATATTAGTCATGTTTCAACTCTCCTTGTTACTCTTGTCTTGTCAGCGAGATTTCTGTTCCTGCATTCTGTGTCTTTGTCAGCAAAGAACAAGAATTTCAGGCACTTTTGTTTAGTCAGCTTATAGTCGCTTTATGACAGGTTATGACCCCTCACGTGACTCTCACATGACTTTCACATGACCTCTTATTCTCTCCTGGCACGGCTTAAATGAAACCTAACTATTGAAGCAGCTGCTTAACTATATTTAGGTTAAGGATAAGTAAATGAGCCGAGCTTAAACAAAAAGTAAACGTCAGGAGATTGGTTAGGGAAGGGTTAGGGGAGAAGAGGGAGGGTAGGCTTGGGGTTGGGTTGGGTCACGTGATAAGGGTTAGGGTCACGTGATGTGGGCTACGGTACCTTAAACCCCCGGTCTTGAATTAGTCGTACCACTCTGGATAATATCGGACGAGTACCTTGTTCGTTGTCTCACGCTGTCTCTGCTTACATAATCAACATGTGCTTGTCTGACTAAGCTTTGTCTCTTTTGTCTGTCGTATTTCTGATAAATGGCATTTATTAATCTAGAACGCGGGTCAACAGAACAAAAAAACTTTATCACGTGATATCAATACTGGCTGACTAAGTCATGTGACTCGCTGCTTACTAATTTATCGCTTCCTTTCACTCGTGATTCTCCCCTGCTTACTGACCTTGTATGCAAGGGCGGGTAATCCGCGGTTAAAATGTAACCTTAACAATACAGTTACACAGCCCAAAATGCTTGTCTCAAAGAGTGCAGAAACAATAGGGGCTGTGAGCGGTGCAGAGCAACAGGCCTTGTTGATCGAGGTACCCGAGGGGGTTAGGGTCACGTGGGGAGGGTTGGGGCAGTGGAAACAAAGTGAGAATGTGGGTTTGGGTTCGGGTATGGTTGGTGCATTTGAGCAGGTTGAATGGACAAGCTGAATCAACGGTGTATGAACAGAGGAAAAGAGATGAAGACGTGATTTTTGTATGGGGAAAAAAAGAAGAGGAAAAAGTCACGTGATTTGGAGGAGATGGAAGGAGAACGCAGAATTTTTACATATGGGGTTCTTTTTGGCTGTTTTTGAATGAGTATTGGTAGGTTGGGGCACAGGTTATGAGTGCATATGGAAAATGAGCTTAAGAAATGAGGGGATGATCTGGATACTCATAGACACTCAGTGATACCAAGGACAAGTACTTGTACCAGATAAAGTACAAGTACCATTGCAGCATGGGACTACAGTAATATGGATAATAAAAGGGGAAGAGTAAACGTGACCTCGTCAAAAAGCGATATCCGAAAGCTCCATTACAGCCACTACAAGTACGGTACCATGTTCCATGAGAAGCAAAGTACTGGTTCATAGACACATGATAAGGACCCAAAAGCCACGCCCAGAGTCTTGGATTCAAAGACTTGTCTTTTCTGAGAACTGCAGCACAGGCACTACAGGTACAATGTTGTGATTAACCGTGCCACATGGCTCTTTAAAGCAAGGTCTGTGATCACCGGTGAATCCCAAGGCAGAATTTTGACCAGCACCAAAAACCCCCGTTGAACAAGAAGCTGGCCATCTTCAAGACCTCTGCAGAATGCTCGACTCAACAGTCCACATTCTGGAGTACCTGCCGACTGAGCTTCATACATGTAGACATCATGACTACACCTCCAGATGAGTTATAATCAATTAGTAGAGGTCATGTGATTATGTTCACGGAGAGTGAACTCCTGACCTCGGATAAAATACTGTTCTTGGGCCTGTCATAAGGTGAAGAATGAGGTGGTGGTGGTGGTAGTGCTACCATGGTGTTTGTAGTGTCTGTGGTGTTGTGGTAGTGTCTGTGGTGTTTGTGGTGTTTGTGGTAGTGTTGTGGTAGTGTTGGTGCTGTGGCTGAAGTGTTAAAGTGATGTGTAGAAGAGACGAGTCAAAGTACCAGGGACAGCCTTATATACCTCCACTGTCACGTCCCATGATCAATGTCATGCATCCGATAGGTCGGAAACGAGTGATACGTCAGTGGAGGTGAGGTGATACTGTACTAGGTCATTAGTTTGGTCAAAAAAGCTCTTACATGTCCCAAACCGTAAACGTAAGAGGTTTTTCATCCTACCCCTGACACACCACCACAAGTCCAAATGACTTAAAACAACAAGAAACCGAAGCAGAAGCGTCGCCAGATTACGATACAACACCCATTTATCATCCTCAGGGGATATTGCGCAGATTGAGCGGCATCAAAGATGGACGGTCGGTGTAAACTTTCGTATGCCGTTTAACCCCACACTTTGGAGGTCTAAAAAGAACGTCATACGGGTGTGATTCGGCCAAGAAAGGAGTGGAACCTGGTGCAGAAATATCAGGGCTACATATTGGTGCCTCTCAATTTGCGGTATTATCAAAGCTGACGTAATAGGGGGGCCGCAAGTGTGAAACACCCCAAATATGCGATTTTGCCATTAACTGACGCTGTAGGGCAAATATGAGCATAAAAAGACAACGGGGACATCCGTTCTCTCTATAGAACCAGAACTATGTGCTTTAGATCATCAAACAGGAGGCTTTGGTCATGAATTGGCCCATATCATGTTTTTACATGAACCCTATTTTGGGCCATTTTTACCGTACCTCAACAAAACCCATATATCTCGGGCTTGAATAGGGCTAGAAGGCTGGGGTTGCTGACATATCGCAGAAAATAGGCAGATCTTTCACATCCTAGTCTTTTACTCATTTCATGTCTTCAGCTGATCGAGTATATTTCCATGTTCTGGGGCAGAGTATGTCTGGCCGAATTAGCGCTTATATTGCAGCAAAAGGCTCACACACGAAGAATCACATTGTATACAACAATAAGCGATGGTCTATCCTATAGAATACGCACTCAGGCACAATTCACTTGAAAATGAGAACAATCCGACTATTACTGGCAGAATGACGAGCAACTGACCCCCACGTTTTTTTTCTAAATTTAGCTTTTATGCACGGATTGACCAAACTTATGACCCCCCACTGTATCTTCCCTGAGTACTTGGTCGCATACAACAACAAGACCAAGTACTTGTGGACACAACTCCTTGGGTATGGTACCAGAAAGAAAATCGCAATGGTGGTTTTGTCATGTTCCAAGATATACTGGAGTACATACCGAACCTATCAAATAAAAGGTACAAGTGCAATACTACTGCAGGCATGTCTATTTCGATATGTTAGATATTGCAACGATTGGACTTGGAGACTAACTTGTATGACACTTCAGAACAGGATACCCTCCTAGACACTACGTTCTTGGAGAATTAGGATACGGTAGAAGATGTTTTAGTTGATTTTGATAATTGCAACAACTGGCAATGTGACTCGAAAGAATTATTATCCAGCTGTATGTGGTTCTTTTTCTATAAGAAGTCTAGTACAACATCTTCTCTATACTGCCGGTACTAAAAACAGAGGAGAGTTAGTAAGTGCTGATGAGACTTGTGAAGTGGATGATATCTGGGTGGAGAAAAGTATTTGTGAGACTGTAAAAGTGAACTCTTCATCTTTCTTCAGGTAAGGTGATTCACTATACTTGTAGGCTGACACACTATACTTGTAGGCTGACACACTATGATACCTCTTACTGATGGTCTAACCTGTACAAGTACAAGACGGTGATAGACGATACTAGTCATTTGTAGTATTTGTACTTGCATCAAGTCATCTCCAAGTCACAACAGCTAGGTCACTACCGGTATCAGTGTGCTTCTTGTACTAGGAGTGTAGTTATTGTCTCAATTCTATGGTTTCAAGTCTCTTGTCGTAAGAGTATTATTTCTTCTGTCTGGTGCACTTTTAGTGAATGATTGAGGTGGTGAATGGAAAGGGAAAAATGAGAAAAAGAAGTTATGGTAAATCAGGGCATGTTCCACACCAGATCAATACACTTATTGACTTATCTGGTTTGATTTGGTACTCTTGAGTCGTATGTTACCATTTCAGTACCGGTAGGAAGCAGAGACAATATCACATATTGATAGAAGGGACCTACAAAGGTGAAGCACTAGCACATGTTCTTGTAACGAAGAAACAGATGACGTGTGTGACTTTAGATAAGAAAACAATAGGTTCGGATATCCACATTTAACACGTCTTGTACTTCTCCAAAGAGCGTCCGCATTGAAGTAAAGTGAACCAGTATAAACCTATTGAGGATGATCAACTAGATTAGTGGAGTGGTTGCGGTGTAAATTGTAGCTTACCATCTATAAAGCTGTGAAACTATAGAAGCATATTCCATCAGCTCAATACAATTCAACCTATCTCTGGAGGGTGTTCCCATACTTGTTTTTGAACATCTACGTGTAAGAGGGTGTTGTTAAGAAATGGCTTTACGCAACAGCTATGGCTCTAATATCACCCCTCATATTGCTGTATTCATATTTCTACTCTTGTATCGTCAGAAACTATGCTCGATGTTACCAGTATGAAGTGGTTAGAACGATGAGAGATGAATAATAGAGGCCGAGGGGAAAACAGAAATAGGAATATATTCAATGAGACTTGGAGAATAGTAATGGCTTATTGATATTGTTCTTGCTACTCCAGCAGTTCGGATAGCGTGTTCTATAGTGTAAGAAGCTCATAGACTAGGCATATGGTGAATAGGAGAGACTGTTGTAATGTAAGAAAGGGCAATCAGAGGATAACATTAGATATGTTGATGTACAAATAGCTTTTAAAACTCCTACTGTATGTCTAGCTCTCCTATCCTACCTTACATCAACGTTCTCGTCTTGAGGGTAGCTTAACATAATGAAGGAAAACGTGAAAATCATGAATAGTTGGGATACGAGAGAATGAAAAGTATGGTTGGAATGAGTGCAAAATGGGAAACAGAATGATACTGGGTTTGAGAGGATTTGGCGTGTGTATGGGTAGTTCCGTTGAGGTTATGTTGAGAAGAAGATAAGAAATGAGAAGTAGGACAACTCATTCAATAAAGAAGTTAGAGACATGGGGAGTTGATCATAATATAACCAAGCTGTAATAGATCAAATTGATCGGCTTTGAGTGACCAGCCCGCACTTACAAGTGCTATTTTATTGAAGGAATGGTTTCACGAGGGGAGTTCGAAAAGCATTGTTTCAAGACAAATTTGTATGAAGACTTCAAGAGAGAATGACTGCATCTAAGACATCCAAGGCTAGGGAGCTCGGTGGTATAGCTTTTATTTAAAGATGCAGTAGTAATAATTGTAGTAATGTGCTATTCTGTTTGGGTTAGATACAGGCTATATCGTATCAAAAGTTGACGGAATTCTGTGAGAAAGATATAGCAAAGAAAGAAATTATTAGAGTCTCCAGAGTTAGGGGAGTAGAATGGTAGTGTTCTTGTTTCTATAAGAAGTATATCTCCCCGATATCGACCCTCTATACACCTTTGAAGACCATATACAAGAAGCGTGGAATCGAGTGAATGAAGCAGCTTTCGATAGAGATTAGATAGTGTACTGTAGTAAATTAAGTGCCTCTTTTCAGTTGATTGTTCCATCGGTTCCCATTCAAAAATATAGGACAATGTTACCCTGAATGATTATTAAGACTACCAGTATCTACAACTTGCAATCAATTTCAAAAACAGGATCAGTACTAAAAGATGTCATAAAGCTCATTCTAAATCTCTAGACATGATCAGTACCCAGAAACTGTCTCTTCTGCTCTCTTCAACCATCGCTAGGTCTTACAGAACTTTTCTCAGACTTGAACAAATCATTTTATTCATACAGGGAAGATGACTTCATTTATTGAAAGACTACGACCCTACTCCAACATCAACCAAGAATGGTTTGTGATCTGCTTCCCTGATTCTCTTCCCTTATATCTTTCTACTTACCAGTACAAGTCAATGCCTTTCTTCACTCTAGTTCTTATGTCTGGATTCTGTGAGACTTCAAGATTATCTGGAGAACAATTAGAACTTATTGATATCGTACTGTCAAGTCTATAGCAGATTTACCGGATGAATACGACACATCCCTGAGATGACTGTGTCTTTTGAGCTCTCTCAGTATATGGAATGTGAGGAACAGTAAGTATTTAAAGTACTCCTACTGGCAGTTGAATAACTATAGCTCTACAGCAGGAGAGTGGTTCATCCATATTTATAAAGCAGTGTATTACTGGTATCAACTTCTCAGACCATATCATGATTATCCTATCAGTACTTATTTCAACACTTTATAGAGAGAAAGGCATACATTACCAGTAAAGTACCGGTAGTACCACGTTTATATGGTGTAACACAACTGTTTAAAGTCCAAGAATGCAATAATAGTGAAGATCAATCTACTTCAACAGTCTAATTTTCATCCAGGTTAAGTACGGACGTACGATAGTCTCAATGACCCTATGGAGTTAGTCACGTGACTTGCCAACCACCAATCTACTTGAAATATGGCGAATTTTCTGCTGGACTTCATCTCCTCTTGTCAACATGACCTCGTCTCTGTAGCACTTGTGACTCAATATGACTAGTCGAATGATCAGTCAACATGATCAGTCAAATCTGACCAGTCAAGTCACGTCACTAGGCTTGTAAACTGTCCTCTAATTCTCACTTGACTTCTTCATGTCACTTTGTTGACTTGAGTCCCCACTCTCAGAGGGTGTCCATGTGGAACAACTAGAAACAGGTTCATAGCGAATTGTCCCTAGCCTCCACCAATGAAGCCACTCTACTGGTTGGCTAACTCTGGCATGACTGGCTACTGGTGTCGTTTAACAATCAGGAGGAGGACATTAAAGCTCCTGGATCGATCCTTAGGAAACCAAACAAGACTGCTCATATCCCGCGCACAGTTGTTGACATTCTTCCAGGGGGATGAGCTTGGTCATGACACCTCCGGCAGTCTCGATGCCAAGAGACAGAGGAGCGACATCCAGAAGCAGCAGGTCCTGGGTCTTGGGAGAAGTGTCTCCAGACAGAATGGCAGCCTGGACAGCGGCTCCGTAGGCAACAGCCTCATCGGGGTTGATGGATCGGTTGGGCTCCTTGCCGTTGAAGTAGTCAGGCACGAGCTTCTGGACCTTGGGGATTCGGGTGGAGCCTACAACAAGAACAATCTCGTCAACAGAAGACTTGTCCATCTTGGCGTCTCGAAGAACCTTCTCAACGGGGTCCAGGGTGCCTCGGAACAGATCCTGACACTGCGGACCGAGTATCCTACCGATCGGTACCCCATTCGGGCCACGCCAATACCTTCAATTCTGACGGAAAGACAGCGAAGCGTTCGTTCCTCTTTTCATCAGGATTATTCCTGTCCCTCTATTTGAAGAACAGGATCTTGAAGGAGTCACGTGCACCTACCACCTCCTTCGCTTACAACCACGAGGTACACCTACGTTTGTTTTGTTTTTTATTTTCCTTTTTTTTCCGGCGCATGGTAGTCCGAGTTGACTGTGTGGTTGGACAGAGCAATCGGGTCTCGCTCGGCGTATCTCTGGGCAGTCTTGGTTGAGGGAACTCGTCGTCCGAGGAGTACCGTCGGTTTATCGTCTCGGTGGACATTGTCTCCTGCCACCATCATGGTTGCTCCTAGAGCGTCCATCTTGAGCGTCCTTCTCAGCCTGGTTTTGGGGAATGAAGGTGACTCGATCGTCTCGCATGGGCGGCGACGTTGAGAACAAAAAAGACAAGAGCCATAACTGATCCAACATACTGAGGCTGGCCAAACACCTGCGAAAAGAACATGCTTCAATTTCCACTCTGGGGTGTATGCGTCAGACTGCTTCAGACTGCCTCTATGTCTTCGAACCGCTTCTGCTACTCCCAAATTACAAGTATCATCTTCAATGACCAAAACGGGCTGACGGGTGACATCGCAGGGTGACATATCAAGGGTCCTATAGCTTTCACCTTTGCCACTCCCTGTCTACAAGTTCATGTCATTCGAAGTGTACTATGTTCATTACTAGGCGGCTCAAGGTCACTTCTTGACTCTTCATGGCTGCTCAGTGACATGGTGTGATTGTTATAGCACCCCAAGGATTCCACTCTAAATTTCAGGTACTTTCTTGGGTGCTTCCTTGGGTGCTCTCATTACTAAAGCACCCTTCAGGCGTGTTTTCAAGGTGAATAATGGAGTACTAGAAGAGGTGTCATACTCGTTCTCTATCGTACTCGTTCTTCAGGACTATCTGAAAGCAGATGCTTTTTCTTCGACTACGCGAAAGCACCCTTCGGGTACTTCCGTTCATTCTTCATTATGCATTATTACAAAGGAGATGTTCTGACCACCGTCAAAGCCTTTGGTCCCGCTTCATGGAACGTTTCGGCCAGCTCTCCATCTTTATGTAGAGCTCGCATCTCGTCTCCTCCTCCTAGAGACTTGCCTGCCACAATAACATTTGGTACTGTTCCTCGTCCCGTCTTTTGTTTGACGTAGGCCTGTAGTTCAGGACCACTGGGGTGTATATCATGTTCAACAATCTGAAGATCAGGAGTGATGGCGTGTATTCTTTTTGCAACAAGTCCTTGACAAACTGAGAATGAGGACAGTATGACTTTGAAAAGACAATGACAGGAGCCAGCTTAAGGATAGACTGGTACTCCTTTTCAGGGTTGAACTCTTCTCCCTCCCAAGTCGTCAGATCCGCCTTTTCCTCGCCCTTGACAATCATCTTCTCTGTCTTTTCCTTCAAGGCTTCAATTTCCACTCTGGGGGTAGACCGTGGCCACCAAGACGGAATGTGCTGGTAGAAAGAGCAGTTACGAGCTGGGTAACCATAAGCAGTGCTCTCATTCCCTCTCCATACAATGCTCTAGGCTCTCGTCTCATAATAATCAATACTTTGAATAAAGTAGGACATAGAAGTACCAGTACCATACAACCAAAACTAGAACATGTACAATACCCATCTCTATTCCCGTCGTTCTTCGCCAATTCCCACGTCTCTTGAAATAAGACAAGATACTATACAACCGAAACTACAAGAATATCCACAGTATGTACAGTACCGGTACAGCATAAGTTTTATTGCATTGATCTATAGGTGCTTTGGTAGCAGTAAGGTAAGAGCATAATAGAGGAATATAACTTGGCGTATGTTATCTACAAGGCTTAATGAATGTGTCTACATCAACGATAACCACAATTTCTACCCTCGATACATTCACCTATAATAGTATCAGTACAAAAGTGCAAGAGAGCGGTGGTCAATTACTTACAGAAGCTAACAAATACATTCTAGACTTTTTACTTTTCTTCATTACCGCTTCCATTACCAATTTCACTGCGTTATACCAATCGTGACTATCATTCTTGATGCCTACTATATTGTCGTAGTTATACTGCTGAATATACATGACAGAAAGACTGAACAAGTTGCCAATTACCTGCCAATAGACCTGAACACTTGATATACTTCTTTCAGGCTTTTCTTCTGTAATTTATCAAGTTCTTAGACCCATGATGTTGGTCCCTCTATCCAGGCTTACAGAGTAGAGGTCAACGTAGAAGTCCTACAGGTTGCGGAAGAGAAAAGTTGTCTTTGTGATTGAAAATAGAGAATAAATGATCATGTATGTGCGTGTATGTTCTTCCATAACCCTCTTATAGACTAACTTCGTCTCTCACTCATGGTAGATGGACGTTACACCATAGAACAGGTACCTCTACCATTCTCCAATATGACCTTTTCACAAAGCGATGGACTACAAGTACCCCTACCCCTTGCCATTCATCGTCATTCCTCTTCAATGGTTCAACTCCAGCCTCTGCTATAGCTCTAGTTATGCTTACAGTCTTGTACAACCATCTTTTTGGGTACATCAAAATCATTCATTAATCATACATACTTGCTCCTCCAGCTTCACCACCATCCCTCTATCGCCGAGGAGCCTCATCCTGCTGATCGTAGGAAGGATCAATGGCTCCCATGAGCAGCTTGACGAGCCACAGAGTGGGGGTCAGATCCACACCCAGACGGGCCATCTCATCTTGGATGTTCAATGGCAGTACTGCGAATTGGGCTCTATAGCCTTCAACGTATCTGTCTAACAACTCTCTGCTACCCACATGACTAATATATCCAAGAGCTGTTCCCTCAAACCTATGATCATATATTGTATCTATGTACAGAAGTGCAGACAAACGGCCCTCAATGTAGGCATTGTAGATAGTTCATCGCGCTATTGCAGAGTCGAATTTATATAATGAGACTCGACTATTCATCTCTCGAGAGTTATACTGCACCTTCTCTACATACCGGTACTGTTCTTACTGCTGTGTCGGGGAATGCAGGTAAAACAGCTATTGGTCAGAAAGTAGCGCACTCAGCTACATTATCTACTGATACATATCTTCGATTTCGTTCATGTAATTGTAGGGTGACCAGTGGTAGTTACTCCTGGAGAAGCCACTGCTGGGCAAAGTCTGCGACAGACTTGTCCAGAGGCACCCAATTGTAGTTGAGAGCGTTTCGGGTCTTTTCATTGTCAAAGTTGAAGCCCTGCTTATCGAGCTCGGCTCCAGATCCAGGCTTGCCAGTAGCAATCTTGCCCTTGAGAGCAGGAACCTTGGCGTTGACGATATCCAAAAGATCCTGGTTGCAGAACTTGGACTCACTCAGCATCAGACGCTGGTTATCGAGCTCCTTGGAGAGGGCGGAAAGATGGGCCTTGGCGACATCTCGAACATCGACCCACATCTGGGCAGGTCCAGCCGGAGCCTCTTGTCCCGGTTTGGTCGCCAGAGCTCCCTGAACAATGATTTCATTGGAAGTGTGGGCAGTCTTGGCATCGATGGCGATACCCGGACCAAAAGCGTAGGCCGGGTTGACGGTGGTCAGGCCAAAAGAGGGCTTTTCCGACTCCATAAAGTCCCAGGCCGCCTTTTCCGCAAACTTTTTGGAACCCAGGTAAGTCAGAAGAGCATCATTACCCTTCTGGGCAGCCTCATCCCAGGTAATGGGGTTCCAAGACGACTCGGTGACCACCGCAGAAGAGTCCATAACGTCGTTCCAGCCCATCATGGCCGCAACAGAAGAAGTGATGACTACCTTGTCGACCTGAGGAGCATACTGCTTGGCCGTCTTGAGAACAGTCAGAGTACCGTCAACAGCAGGCTCCAGCATCTCCTTGACGGGATCTTCCACGTTAAAGGGGAGAGGAGAAGCGGTATGAAGAACGTAGTTGATATCGGTGTGTTTCTGGAACACAGTCTTGAACTCTTGCTCGGATCGGATATCAGAAACGGTCTCAAACACGAGCTGGCCAGACTCGATAGCGTCAGGGAACGCAGCAGCCAGCCGTTTACCCTTCTCTAGAGACCGAACAGTACCAATCACCTTGTGATCGGCCTTGAGAAGCTGGTCAATGCAGTGACCCGCAATGAACCCGGTAGCTCCAGTGATGAGGGTGGTAGTACGAGTAGTCATGTTGTACAAGTAGTTGTTTGTGTGTGTTTGTGTGTGATAAAATACACCAGGAGCTCCCGGATCACCACTTATATACTACTCATCTCTCTCCATCTGTTATGTCCGTTCGACGACGGAGAAAAGAGATAGTGTGTGATTTGTAAGACCAGTGATTTGTAAGACCAGTGATTTGTAAGACCAAGTGGGCTATAGATGACGGAATTGAGGGGAAAAAGGCGTCATTAGGGAAAAAAGGCGTCATCAGGGAAAAAAGGCGTCATTAGGGTAATCCAAAGTGTTAAAACTGATACATTACTCACTGCCATTATCATCATCGGCTTTTGTTAAAGCCTATTGCGCAAGGTGTAACGGCGGAAGCAAGGTTGACCGACTTTACGTTTGTATGCTGATAAATGGCGTAGATAGGGGACTAAACAAAATGTCGAGTATTGGACGTAATAGAAGAGATACAACAATTCTGAGTACACCATTCGACGAAGAAAGTCTCAAGGAATCAGATGGTACTGCTTTTATAAATTTCCGAGATGAATCGCCACTACGAACTGACCTCCTTAGATCTACAATTATGTTACAGCTGATGCAGACCACATGCTGATATAGACCACCCAGGGGTCGAAACACGGAGACCTACTATACCACCATTTAGCCTCAACACGGTGGCGCAGGAATTACTAAGAGACTTGGGTCAGGTTTGGGGATACCTCCTAGTTACAACTTGTTCTTATCCTGAAGAGGGAAGAAGAGACTACTGTACCCGTGGCCACGACTTACACCCCAAGCTCTGAGTAATTTTGAAGATATTGGAACCGTCTATGGAGATGAATTAACAGGGAAAAGCTGCTATGCACCTGATTGTTGTGATATAGAAACTAGACTAAATTCCCGCGGTCTTTTCCACAGAATATTTCGAGATAATCGGGGTTCTATTTTCACATGGGGGTGTAAGTTGTGGCCGTGGTGTCAGTACTTGTATTTAGTGAGAATTTCATCTTTTTAAAGTGTCCCGTTATATCTCTACAATAGGAGGCACCTGTAGGTTAACTGCCCCCAGTTACTTGATATGATAACACGAGGTCTAGGAGCATAGATGAAGTATTCAAAAATAATGGGAGATCAAGGGGATTAAAACGATACCATACAGGGTCATATTGAAACCGCCACTAAGTCTGTAAGTGCAAAGTTGCATTACAGTATCAAGACATTCCACTCACAAGGCTGATGCAGGCTAAGTTGTTTTTATTCTTAAGATGCTTTTCACGAACGTGTCTTGGAATCGACTTTAGACTGGATGAAGATGAGAGTGAGAAGTGAGGCATTCATGTAGCTCTGAATTAAGAGTCCCCCCTTATTGTCTATCGAACTTGGTTGGGTGTTTTTAGGAATACCATCTTATTAGAAGGTAACTCCGAGCACCCACTCTAAGCCTCAGATATGTGTAGAAATGTAATAAAAAGTACATTATTTGCATACTGAGGTCTAGGGGATCATTTTGATACCAAAAACGGCCATAACCTCTCAATAAGAGATATTATGTTCCCGAGTAAATAATTGCATCAGGCACACTGGTAGTCTTACCAGATGAGCTATAGACGTAGGCGTCTTTCGATGTGTCTTCTTACGTGAGCTACTGCTAGTTTCATAGGAGCTCATGAGTTAGGAGCAAGTATAGTACGAGTACATACTGTACCAGTACCAGTACCTTTACCGGTAGGTGTATATTCTTTTTTTTATATTTTTTTATTTTTTTATATTCCGTTTTTGGGAGCTAAAAGGTCCTAACGGCCCTGAGTGTATAGCCCACTCCCCACACTACCGGTACCATGTCTATGTCTGCTATATACTATTGTAGTGAAGGGCACTGAGTATGTACCGTACTCGTACTGTAGCAGGTAGCGTATAAGAGCAGTCAGATGGGAGGTGTCAGACGTACACTGTACACGACAGGTCTGATATGATGCACACAAGGAGGTACAAGCAGGAAATGGAGTCTGCCGTTATATCCAAGGTCCTTGTCTGAAGAGCCCTTTAATTGTTGAATGGTCTTTGTTCAGTCACTACTGGTAGTTTGGTCTAAGGTACTACGATACTGTAATTGTTCAAGTTGATCAATTATGTGGCATGCTTGTTACATTGGTAAGGCCGCCAAACTCGTCTTCTTATAAACCAGTATATACCTGGCTACAGTACTCATTGTTAGCTGTTGAGACAGGACGAGGTAGGTAGACGATGGTTTGATTGAGGTTCCACTCTATTGACCTGTATACTTCTTAAGCCTAACTTGTATAAGTACAGTATTAGTGGTATCCACTCCATAAACAGGGTCTCCCTCGCAAAAGCGGGCCAGCAGCAATCTTGGGTCAATCTTGTCAACCTCCGTGTAGCCATGAGAGAAGGTTGGTTACATGAAAGTTGTAGCTGAGGAAAGTTGTCTGTTAAGTTGACTGCTAAGGTGAACAAGAAGTCAGGGTTGCAAAAAACGGGCCAGAGTCGTCAAAGTTTCCGTTAGTCTAGTGAGTGAGTGGGTCAATGGTGTTTTACGTCTTTTTCTCGTGTTTTTTTAGAGTGTATTCTGACATCTTTTCACCTCTTCAACTTGGTGATCTCATGTCTTCTTTTCATCTCCAGATAATCAGATGCCAAGGCATACGCCATCAGCTTGTTGGTGGTATACTTTTTCACATTCAACCAAACCACTACTAATACAATTTTCTATACACCGTTTTGACCTGGAGCGACACCAGGAGTACCGTTGACATCGGGGGTACCGGGAGCACCGTTAGGTCCATTTACCGTACCTGTTGTGCCATTCACCTGACTGACAGCGGGGCTCGGCAACCCGGCCACGTGACCGGGGCTAGGCACGTGACTCAGAGGCGAGTTCATCACGTGACCCTGTCCTGGGCTTGCCACCGCCGGACTCACCCGTCTTTGTTGAGCCAGAGGCGAGTTTTGAGGGATGGGGTTGACCACGTGCGGGCGGAAGGCGGCATTAGGCGAGTGAATCTGGCCAGGAATGTGACCGGGCGAGTTCATCACGTGACTTCCCTGAAAGTGACCCATTGGAGGTTGCCCTGGGTGTCCAGGGTGACCATTAAAGAAAGGAGGTCCCTGCCCTTGCCCTTGTCCATGCTGAACCGGCTGTCCGAAGGGACTCTGGCCGAACGGAGATTGGCTTTGGAAGGTACCTCCATTGAAATGCTGTTGTCCCTGTTGCTGACCCTGACCCTGACCCTGACCCTGAAAGAACGGCTGAGGTTGCTGGAGATGTTGATTAGGGGAGGTAGGACTACTGAAGGCATTGGACCCGAATGAGTCGTTGAAGGAAGAGTTTCCAGGGTCAGGAGGTCCAAAGGGGTGTCCAGAATGACTAGAATGACCAGAGTGGTTTGAAGGGTCCTGTCCAGAACGTCCATGACCAGAATGGTTTGTAGAAGTAAGGTCTTGTCCAAAGGAGTCGTTCGAACGAGACTCGGCTGCACGTGACTCGCCAACACGTGATTCGGCTGACGCCTCATCACGTGCTGCCTCTTCACGTTCCTCCCGTTCTTTCTTCTCCTTCATCCTCCTCTTCCTCTCCTGCCATCTCTGGGCATTCTTTTCCTTCTTCAACCTCACCTTCTCCTCCTCCTGCCTCACCCTCTCTTCCTCCGCCAACCGCCTCTTTTCCCTCCGTTCCTCCTCTACCCTAGCCCTCTCACGTGCCCTTTCCTCCCTCTCTTCTCGTGTAGCACATACATCGCATTCAAACGACTCGGTATCCACATTTCTCCGGTCCCGAATACACTCAATGTGCATCCACGTTTTGCACGTTTCACATTCAATCATGGGTTTGGAGTCTTCGTAGTTTTCCCCGTGGATTCCGCAGATGCAGTCAAAGGTCCATGTGGCGGTAGCCACAGCAGCCGCCCTTCTAGGAGGGCGGCGTCGGCCACCAGACTCACCACCCTCACTACCACCTTCCGTACCCCCTGCACTACCGCCTCCGGCAGTAGTTCCTGCTGCCCCCCCTCTCCTCTCAAACCTCCGTTCCCTCGCCAACTGCCTCTCCTCCATCTGCTTCCTCTGCAGCTCTATTCTCTCCAGTCTCTTTTTCTCCAGTCTCTGGGCCGCACGTGACTCTGCTTCCTTTCTCTCCAGCCGATCCTGCTCTTCTTTTTTCGCCTGAAGAGCCTGGATTCGAGACGAGGTCTTTCTGGTGGCCATGGCCGCTTCCAGAACCCGTTCTTTATCACGTGACGCCGAAGCCCTAGCCTTTTCCACAAACACTTCACTCACCACGGGCAGAACGTCCTTAGAGAAAAAACCGTACAACTCAGAGTCATACTTTAACGAATCATCAATAGTAACCCGCTTTTTCCCCTTGCCCCCGCCCTTACCCTTCAACTTCCTATACTCCTCATCCCTAACCTGTAACCCTTCCATAAACTCCTCCCAATCCTCCCAAGTGGCACACACACACTTCCACGAGTCAATGTCCAGGTCTAGAAGATCGAATCCACTGGAATTGAGCCGTTCTTCGCGTTTATAGAGGCGGGAATCGCCAAATAAGTAATATACGCCATTTTCGGAATCGTTTCCGAGCGGTTCCGACCGCAATTCTTCGGGTTTATAATCAGTCAAACGAAGAGTCGTTTCCACCAACTCTCGACTCTTGTCTTCATGGTCAAAAATCCATTGAATCAGCTGGTACCAGATTTGGACCAATTGGAAGGCGGAAAATCGGGTGAAGGAGGAAACTAGGGTTGGGGAATCGGAGAAAGGGTTGAAATCGAGTTCGGGGAGGATGAGTTTTCGGGTGTGGTTGCGGAGGTCCAGGGAGCGTGCAAACTCTGCGTTTTGGGATTCCTGGTCACGTGCCTCTTGATCACGTGCCTCAGCATCACGTATTTCCTGATCACGTGATTCCTCCTCCTCACGTGACTCCTCCTCTTTCACCTCCCTCCTCCTGGACGACCTAGTCCTCTTTGGTGGAGGTGACATTGGTGGTGTAACTGACCGTTTTCTGGAACCCGGTTTTTCCGTCACGTGACCTTCCTCTTCTTCTTTGGTCACGTGACTCTCCTGGATTTCCCCCCGCCTCATCTCCCACTCATCTCGATGACTTTCCCAAACCCTTCTAGCCATATTCCACAACTCAACGTCATCCACCTGTTTCTTCTTTAGCCGCAAATGAGCCCTTATGAGTGCCCACGTGATCTGGCGGCTCAGACGGCCCCATTCGCACGTGATCAGCTCTTCTTCCAGCACCTCGATTTCCACGGGTTCGGCCACCTGAAGAGCCCGTTTGAACAGATGCACCATTTGAAACGTTTGGGCAAATTCAGGCATATTACGTAATCGTCTGAGGAACGGTGCATGGTTCGGCTGACTCAGCGGACCTCGTAATGCCGTCTCCGCCACAGCTGGAGCGGGTGAAGCAGCTGGTGTGCTTTTTCGACGGCTCATGTTGTGGTGAGATGTGATGTAGGAAGGATATGTAAGGTGTCATGTAAGGGTGTGGAATATTGCTTAGATAGGGTTTGCCTAGAGAACCTAAGCAAGTGCTTGAGGAAAAGAAAATGGATAAAAAATGACGGAAAATATGAAAAATAGGGGAGAGTGGTCACGTGATCACCCAGGTCACGTGGTCATAAGAATTGGGTGAATCTTTTGCTGTTATACATGTGAGAGTGTCGTGTTGTGAGTATGCCTTAAGAGAAGTACTTGGTAGAATTGTTATACAATGAGTCAAAGGAACGAAGATTTTCAAGAACCAGGTCTGAAAAGAAAAGTTCAGGTCACGTGATCGAATAGGTGGGGCGATTATGGAATATCATGTTGTTCTTTAGTTGTTGTGTAGTACAGTACAGTATGGTGAGTATGCCTTAGGCTAAGTATAAGGGCTCTAAAGTGGAAGAAGTTGCTGATGGTAGAAGTGGTCAAAAATGGGGAAAAAAAGTATTCCTAGAAAGAAGTATTTGGTCACGTGACTGGAGTTATATATGGGATGAATCGTTTTGTCTTATTGTCAGTGATGGGTGTGGTTTCTCTTCGTACGGTTGATGTGGTAAGTATGCCTTGAGTATGAAGGCTCTGGAGATAGAAGTGGCACTTGATAGATCAAGAGGGTGTTTGAGGAGTACGAAGAAGTGTGTGGCTCACGTGATTGAAAGTGTGATTGACTATAGAGAGAAATATGTTTTTTACTGTATTTTGTATGATACTTGTAGGATTAATGGATCATGGTATTATAAGTAAGTCTTGATACTCGGAGGAAGATATTTCTTAGCTTAGCCTCAAGTACAACTCATCTTACAGCCTAAGAGAGAAGTGGAAAAAGTTGATACTGTAAGAGAAAGATCAAGGGTGTGACTCAGAGGAAGATATTCTTGGTCACGTGATTAGAGGGGTGAGTTTTTGGGAATGTTGATTATTCTTGTATTTGACAGTGAGTATATGTTCTCCTAGGGGAAGAGTACCAATTATACTTGAACCAGATACTGTGAGTGTAAGCCTTCAGTATGAAAGGAGGGCTCTAGCTAGATAGAGAGATCAAGAACATAGAGTGAGGAAGAGGTGGTATTTTTGAGTGAGGAGGAGTTTCGAGGTCATGTCCCTACAGGGGATGGTAGGGTGAATTCTGATAGTTGCATTTGAAGATGACATGTTCTTGGAAGGTGTTGCTCTTGCTGTAACTGTAAGTATGCCCTAAGGAGATGTTCTCAGTGTGACTGAAAGACTAAATAGAGATGGAAGGTGGAAGAGGAAGGTGGTGGATATGAAGAGAAAGCTGGATCTAGAATGGAGTAAGAGAAAAATCTGGACTGGTCTCGTGATCTGAAGTGATGGTGGTTTGTTTCTTTATAGCGTTGGATAGTTCGATTAAGTGAATCAAAGGGCAACTGTGAGAGGTACTTGTTGTGCTATGAAGCATAAGTAGAGACTAAGTAAAGACTGAGGAGAAGATGAGAGCGATCCAAAAAGAGGACACGTATCTAATTTTTATTTTGGAAAACTTGCCTAGGTCTTCAGTGGTCACGTGACTATTACGATATGAAGCTTTGGCTCGGTTAATATGGAAAGCTGTGGTTCATCCCTGGCCAGAGCGCATGCCTCCAAGTAGAGAGTGAGATGGAGAAGAAGAGGTCGTAGGAAAATAAAAGAAGAAACTGAAGGAGATAAACGAGCAAGTGACCATATATCACGTGACCAAAAGTCATGGTTCAGTTGGATCATGTCTACAGTGAATTGTAGGGACATGCTAGGGATTGGCCCGAAAGAGTCCAAATAAAGTGCCAACTAAAGAGATAGACCTACTTATTCGCTGAAAAATGATTAAAAAGACCAATAAAAGTAGCTCATTCTACTCTTATGAGTCTAGTGAATGATTTGATATACTTTAGATCTCCATTGAAGAACTATTAGTCGCTGCAGCTGAGACTCTGTAGAGCGAGTCTAAAAGAGACTTGAGAAGAGATAGAGGTTATATATAGAAAAGGGGTAGTCTGAGGTTGAAAAGTGATGTTTAAAACTGTAAATTGACTTGTTTTCCGTGTGACTTATTCGCTTTTGTCTTCGTCAGACTTACATTAAAGAAGATGTGTGTTATGATGGGCAGATGGGAGAAGTGGAGTATTTTGGAAGATTTAGAAGAGGTGGGAGGAAGAGGAGTTAACAGATGTTAAGATGGATATAGAAAGTGCTCTCATGCCAAGTTTCATTTTATACCAAGTACTATTGCATGAGTTGTATGGGGTCTTATAGATTTAAGGAGATGTAGAATAACATGATATATAGAAAATCAGAAGTCTCAAAAACATTTCAGAGTGAATACTTGACTGCTGAATACTACGAATATCAAGTCTACACAATTCTATCTCTCTTTTCCGACCCATTAGACACTTCCCAAATTTCTCTCAGTTCTTTCAACACCCCTAACACACCTTAAATGGGCATCAAGTCAGAACATGAGAATACCACATAGATCAAAACACATGAATGACTCTCATCATACTTTTGAGAATCTGATCACTCGCAATTTTTTTCATTTCCTACTCTTTTACGATAGCGGAGGCTACATTTTCCTTGAATTTCAGAAATTGGCCCGATGGTTTAGTGGTATAATTCTCGCTTAGGGTGTCCTAGGCAATTTGCGAGAGGTCCCGGGTTCAATTCCCGGTTGGGCCCATTTCCTTTTTGACGAGCGTAGCGAGTCGAAAAGAATTTTTTGCCCAGAAACGAAGATATCAACCTACCACAAGTGCTCTCTACATTTTTACGGCCTCATCTACGCCTCCTTCTCCTCCTTTGGTCACGTGACTCCAACGTGACGCGTTCCAATATCAAACTTTATTTTTAACGTCTCCTTCTTACGCGATGAAAAATGAGTGATGGAAGTCCAGAGAAGATTGAGCAGTTGGAGGTGAGCAGAGGAAGGTGGGGGAGGGTTAGGGTGTCACGTGACACTACACTACATCACGTGACACCTTACTACTCATTTTTTTTCTAACACAGAAAGACCTGAATGGGCTGAGGGCGTTTCGAGCGTCTTTGGAGTCGGTGAGATTGTTGACGGAATCGATCAAAGCAGATATTGAGACGTCACGTGATAATCACGAGACGATGAAAAAGACGTTGGCAGATTTGAAGGCCTTGTTGAAGGAGTTGCCCGTGAGGGAGTAGGGAGGGGGAGAGGAGGTATTTATCGAAAAACGAATTACTAAGTGATGCAGTAATAATGTTAGTTGAAGAGGATGAAGGGTAGTCTATGAAGTCCATCAGATAGGTGAAGGAATGTATAGAAGTCTGATAGCGTCTATGGCACTGTAGATGTCAACAGGACTTAAATATCTCCTACTGCTCTTCTTGCTTAAGATAAAGGGCTCATGGATGATGTAGAGTAAGGAGTGGTTCGCAATTCAGTTAGAACTGTGTACAGAGAAATCAAAAGGAGGAGAATATGTCTTTTGAGTCAATTGGGTTGTTGTGGGCGATCCTTGGACTCTTTTTCGTGTGTCTACTGTGTGGTTGTAGAGCAGAGTGTCGCATAGAGATAGAGGGTATAACTTTGGAGGGATATCTTAGATGCTTGGGAAGTAGATAACATACTTCAGTAATAAGGGGAAGGGTTATGGTAGAGTCGTGATATATATGTATCCGAGCTTCTACAAGATGCCAGTAGTTCTATAGTCCCTCAACAAGCTTGGTCTGCAATCCCAGTCTTCAGATTGACATATGAAAAGTATATTATCATAATTTGCTGGAATGTCCACTGAGTCAATGGTGCTAGCGAGTGATTCCATTCTCTCAGTCTAGCTCTTTAATATCGTTTCTTTAGTATCTTTACCATGGTCTCAATACTATACAAGTATGTACGGTACTCGTAAATACTGGACCTTGTATTATAGTATCAATACGACAGCTTATATTGGATATTTGATTTCGGACAAGAGATTCCTTCCTTATGAACAATATGAAGGAATTATTATTGAACATGACTTATTATTTCTTGTATAGCTCCAATGCTCCTCCTCAATAAGGTGATTAGAGACTATAGAGTAAAGAGACCCTCCCGTCGACACCCTGAGAGATCTAAGAAGGACTCTTCAAAAATCCTCAATAGGCGATATGAAGAGTCTAAAAGTAATGCAGATAACTCCACTAGATTCTACGCTGATGTTGGTACACTCATTGATGTTATGAAGACCCTCACTATGGTATGTACAGTACATCACTACAACTGAGCACTCATCAGACTTGTGATACCACGGCACTAATTCAGTATATTGTAATTGAAGGAGATCTACCATCTTGTATGTAATATAGAAGAGCCCTTCAGAAGTTTCATTCCGTTTTCAGATACAACATTAAGTGTTTAACACACTCTCGCTAGGCTTCTTCAAAGACATCTTTCAAGTCTAATAATCATCAAACAGTGTCTTCATACTATTAAGGGTATTCCACACAATACTGTATCCTCAGGACTACCAAGGTAGAGTACTTTACTAAACAGATAGAGTCTTTCAATCTGTTCGTAAAGTCCTTCAGTTCATTCGTTGACATCTTCTACTACTTTCATGTCTACTCTGGTTCCTCTATATAGCTAGCTCTTCTTCTTCTCACCCTAGATATGTATTGCACTCAGTCTTGTACTCGTACCTCAGACGATAGAATACATCAGGACTACAGAAATTGAATCAGTTCCTCGATTCTTTCACTCCAATCACAACTTCAACCCGTATATCGTTCTCTGCTTCAATTCAACTTCTGAAGTACCTACTTTCACATCTTTCAGTTCAGCTCAAGCCTCGAAGTCTGTCTTTGAACTAACACATCTCTATGTCTAGGTCTTCCACTCAATATAACAAACACTTTTATAACCATGATCTCTCCATAACTTATTGACCACTTCAACCTGTCGAGTTCCCGACCAACAGTCTGGATACATGATGCAATAATACTGGCTATCAGAACATCAACTCACAGTGGTAAAAGAATGTTATATCAACAGTGTAAAGTGCGTTTTCAGATCCTTCCGCTTGCCTTTTTTTAATTATTTTTTCGTTTTCTTTTTTCGTTTTTCTTTTTCTCTAGCTACCATAGCTGCACTTCCCTAGCTCCTCCCTCTACATTAGCACCGCACTACCCCATCTAGACCGTCCATGCGAGATGCACAGATGAAGCACACTACTGCACTCAAACTAGATCATGCTACTGCAAGCCCAAGGTGCTCATCAGATGTCTAGACCGATCTGCTTTAGATTGGTCTATTTTAGTCACTTAGGACTACTCCTACAGAATTGATCCGAGAGGGGAAGCAAAGATTTTCCGGACCTCGAATCTCCACCTACATTCCTCACGAAACCCCGCTTACTCCACCCCCCCTCCACCTCCCCATCTCCTATGAACATCCATTATACCTCTATATACTAATACAGCCATTTGGCAGTTGTACTAGAGCGGCAGAATCCGTAGCGGGAAGCGTGCTCCGAGACACACCTATAGACTGCCCTGGTTACGGCTGTGACAGCACTGAAGGGCAGTACTACCGGTACTGAAAAACAGTACTACCGGTGCTGAGGGACAGCACTGAAAGACTACTCATCCTCCACTGCCTAACCCCCTCTACCTCCCCTCGGTCTAGGCCGTCCCTTGCGTTCCTTTTTGATTCGGGACGCCGATCCAGCGGCGGCATCAATGGCCGCCAGAGCAGCGTCCGCGTGCTCCTCGGAGTTGAAGAAAATCATGGAAAACGGCTTGGAGCCCTTCATGCTCTTCATTTTGATCACCACCTGCGTGATGTTGGCGCGGTGCTCGGGCGGGAAGAAGCCCCGAATCAGCTCCTCGGAGCCTCCTACAGGCACCCACACGCCCGGACCCTCGACAATATGGTCCCTGGAGCCAGGTGCTCCTTCTGCCGGACCCGTGGGGGTCCCCTTGAGCACGGGATCCCGTTCCCGCTCCTTCCAGCTGCCCTTGGGGGCACTTACCGCTCCTCTCTTTCGGTTGGAGAGGTCGAATCCCTCGGAGCTCATTTCAGAGCCCAGACGGCCATTCTTCCATGATAAAACGAGGTTTCCATGCGTCATATCTGGTAGATTAAAGTACCATAGTCGCTGGAAAAGCACTGCGGTGGTGTTTCGCAACGCCTCGTTTTCGGCATGGTTCAGTTTCACCATTCCGTTGCCGTTCAGCTCCTCATCCTTCAACCGAGGAACAGTCAGAAAGATGTTAGCTGCCAAGTCCAGCAACTCGAGCTTCTGAGGGGTCAACGACGTGAGATCGTTGCTGTGTCGAAGCCGTTGCCATACTGTTGCAAACGCCGAAGACCGTTGACCCAGAGCAGTCACGTACGTCTCGAAACTGGGAGTCACGGCAAAATGGTTGAAACTGAGGCCGTAGAAGAAATGCAGACCTCCGCAAACAACGTAATCGGCCCGCAGAGTGTGTGCCAAATGACACAGCAGCTCCTCCTTGAGCGGCGAGTTGTGGCACAGGAAGACCCGGATCTCGTCTACCGAGTACGTGTCCCGGACGTTGCACAGCAACTCTCCCACGCCCAGAAGCGTCGACCACGTCGCTCCCACCATTCCTCCTATGCTGGACGTCATGGACGCTCCGTGGTCCAGCAGTTTGGGCACGATGAACGCGCCTCCTAGACCGAGAAGCCGGATCTTGAGACCGCCAGGGCACGTGATCAACGGACAGGGCGTATCTGACGCCAAACCAACAATGTGCAGGTTGGGAACATGCAGTTCGTTGCTGGCAAACTTTTCCACCACCCGCACGTCTTCTGAAGAGCCCCAGATGGTGTACACAGGGACACTGAGCCGTTTAGTGCCTGCAATGAACTCTGGAAGTTCAGAAAGAAGACAGGTGGACGGGTCGGTCGATTTGGATTTCAGAAACTTGCGAATATCCGCATCTTCCTCGGACGGAAGAGATGTGGGGTCCAGTTTCGGAGAAAAGAATGCTAAGTGTCGGAGGAGTCTGTGTTAGCAAAGAAGGGAGTAACAAAAGATGTAAATCATAGGAATAAAAAAAAGAAAAAAAGAAAACGTGGCATAATGGGAACATTCTGAGGTTGTACCACTCAAGACAGTCTACTAGATACAAATCACTTGGGAAACATGGCAGTCTTGTAATGTAATACCAATCCAAAGGTGATCTAGAACACTGTAGAGAGTCTGAATATCACTGTGGAGATGGAGTATCACCATAGAGATGTCACAATGAGTATGTTCAATACTCCAGGAGACTGTAGAAGTGACATTAGTGGAGTGGATGCATAGCTAGAGGTAATGGTATGCACTCAAGACTGAATATGACATCACAATCTACTGGTAGAGTAGGATGCCATGCCTGGGAGTGGATGACACGCCCTAGAATGGATGATATCACTCTAAAGATGGCAAAACTTGAGTAGAATGCTCAACATCGTATACCACTCCAGAAGATAACATCACCCTAAAGATTATATTGAGATGACTTGATAGCGAGTGAAACAAGTTCGTTAGGTGGTCCATGGCATTCAAGAAGATGACGTAGTGAGATGGCAGTACTCAGGGCGTTCAAGATAAGAAATTTCACACCAGAACATGGCATAGCACTCTAGACATAGAAAATGACGTGAGAAGAAATGACGCTCTGGAGATGAAAGAATACCCTAGAGAAGATCCTGCATCCCTGAAGATGACGTGAATCGAGTGAACAACGTAACCTGAGATCATGGTATGACTCCAGAAGATGCCAGAAAGGGAGTATAGCTTAATGATGAGACGGTAGGTGAGGAATGGGGCATAATGATGTTATCCACATCACTCTAGAGCACTCAAAAGACGGCACATCGAGAAGATAGCATAGCGATTCAGAGAATGTCATATCAAACAGCAGCATACACCTGAGGAGATGTGTACCAACTTCAGAGGATGCATAGTTGAAAGAGATCGCCAGAGATTCAAGACAACGTGACACTCTAAAGAAGTCATCCGATAGAGATGGTAGAACACTCTAGAACATTACATTCCAATGGATGACAAAACATGGAAAGTGACTTGGCTTCTAAAGCGGAATAAACACTCTAGCGTTGATATCGAGATGTGGCTTGTGACTTGGGAGACTTATTCAAGCGGCTAACTCACAACATAGCAGTAATGATATCAGTAGCCATGCCAACACACCAGAGATGACAATGCAAAACAAAGCAGTTCACGTGACACTCTCAAATGCCGTAACAGCCTGGTTCATCGTATCTCAAGTGATACCACCTCTTGTCTTGATCTCCCAACACTTCCCGATCTGTCATCTGTCATTGAGATAACAGTGGCGATGTTGAATGTGAAATAAGAACTGCGAAAGACGAAAGGTCTTTAGTGAGTCCATCCCTGCCTCCAAGCCTCCAAGCCTCCAGAAACACCTAATGTAGCATTTCTTTAGAGTAAGGACACCTTGAATCACAGCACCATCACCCAATCCATGTCAACGCCACCTAAAACGAATGTAGCCAAAAGGGCCAATCCGAGCACCACATTAATACCATCACACCAATACCGTCTCATCATCCTGTCCTCACCAAATAGATGCCTGTACCACCACCACCACTGTACTCCATCACTGTCGTTCCATCAACTGAACAGCAATGACACGATGAGGCTGGCTTGGAGAAGAAAAACAAACGGACATTTTTTAATCAGCCACGGTGTCCTCTTAGAGCCATCTTCCTCATAAAACAACCATAGTCCTCACCTTCTTGGTCACCTCCCAAGTCAGCCCCACCTTAAAGCCACCCACCACATGAACCGTTACATCAGTCAAGAAATAGTCAAACAGAAAACAGCAAAAACAAAAGAAAAAAAATTCCCCCCAAAAAGCGTCATAGCGCTTGTCTCCCTACCTCCCCCTCTACTCACCCTGCTGGAGCACTCTCAATGGTGTCGTTATCAAGAAAACCAAAGGTGCCAATGTGAATCACACAGGTAGCGTTGTGCTCTTTGGCCAGCTCATTGAGCATGGACAGGTTGCCCCTGGCGTCGGCGACACACAGAATGCGCGAGCCTTGCACGGGCAACACAGACACGTGTGGTTTGGAGCTCATGTTGTGTTTGTGTGACGTGATGATGGAAATGTACCGTGGTCAAGTGCAAGGTTCGTGACGGTGGTAGTCTGGGGACTAAGTTGGGGGTGTGTCTAATTTGGAGTAATTAAACCAAAGGGGAGGTGGAAAAAAGAAATTGAGAAAATGGGAAAAAATGAACAAAAAAGAAATACCAGTAAGTAATGCGGTCACGTGAGGCAACAAACAACAACGTTTCACCAACCTCAAAAAAATACTAAATTTCACAACGCTCAAAATATGAGACATCTGCACTTAATCCCTGGATAAGAGAAGAGCTAGGGAGTAATATAAAGAGGTGGAAAGGTGGTGGGTGTCACGTGATCTGTCGGAGGTGTCAGCATTTCTTCTTTTTCGTCAAAAATATCATTTTTTCGTCGTTATTCATCTCTCTATAGTGTCTTTGGAGAACATATGTCATCATCAAAGTGCCATTTCTATCTCTAGAAACACTCAGTAACCCGCTAGCATCGTTTATACCAGCTCAATTAACACTCTGTCAACGTTTCAGATCTCCAGGAGCGTTATTGGTTCTTCTACTCCTACTCTCATGTTAAGCGTATCAAGGTGTTCAGCAAGTGTATTGTGGTACCTAGACCGATGAATAGTGGTCATATCGGGAGCAGAGCTACACCATTGGAATCTCGTTGTTGAGAGCTTTTAAACTGTCAACTTCTTATCCTTCTACCAGTATTATTGGTGATTCTACGGAACTCTCTATTTCTATAACACTCTTAAGACTTCCTACAAGACCATCAATACTCACACTACAATGCTGAGAACTTTGTGTCTGCCTCGAAATAGCTCAATTGGCAGGGTAGTACTTTGTGATCACGTGACCTAACGTTTATCAGCTCAACCGCCATCTCTTCGATTAGCTCTGAAACAGAGCCCTGCCTGACTCAGGTCAGTTGATCGTCACGTGACCAGGGAGACTTCGTAACGGTAACTGACTCATTATACTTGGTATAGATGCTCTCAATGCTTACATAATCTCATGGTGTACTCCCTACTCTTACAGCTTTTCTCTACGCGTGCATGACGCAGGAGATGATTAATTAGAGACGTGATGAAGGAGCCGTGTCAATATTAATCAGTGAGATTAGTCAGCTGGAGGAAGAGTGATGGAACTAATGATACGAGAGATGACACGATTACACAATTGTGGCTTTGAAGAACAAAAAACAATGAAAATTGAACATTTTTTGGTGTTGTTTGGTGTTGTAGGAGTTATAGCCTTGGTACAGTATAAGGTCACTCATTATACTACACTCATCTACACTCATAGACTAATTATCTCGTTTACTCACACCTTCAAGTTGATTTTCATGAGGGTTAAATTAGGTTGAGGTGGTTGATGAGTGATATGCGTTTTGATGTGGTAGGGAGGGTAAAAATGAAGGAGAAAGAAACAAAAGTCTGCAGCTATCCCCATTACGTTGATTGTCCTTTTTTCCCGATTTTTTTCTCATTTTTTCGCATTTTTCTGAGGCAATCCTGTCTTTTATGCTCTTCTCCCACCCTTCTTCCATCTCCATTGGGTTTAATATGAGCGACTTTACGGTCTAGAGATGATGCCCAGAATGGAAGGTGGAATTATAGACTGAAGAAATGGGATTAAGGGGAGATAATTAAGGCGGCTTAGTAAGAGCAGGAATACAGCCCTGGTACAGATTCCAAATTTGTTATATATCAAAATCTGTATATGTTGTATCATTGTAGCATTGTATCATTGCATCATCGTATTCTACCACCCTTCTATCATAGTTGCTAGTTCACGTGACCTCCCAATTGGGACAGTGGACATGTCTATCTCCGAAGACAGACTCCCGGAATATCAGTTGCTGTGCGGCTCCGATTGCGGTCGGAGAAAGCTCTAAATGGAGCTATGGGCGTGCGCAATAGTTTCCGAGTTCTCCCGGGCCGATATCTCGCTTACTCAGCGAGCTACGGCGTTTTCCGGCGTTTGGCGTCCCCTGCACGCTCTGCGCAAGCGTGCAAATGCTGCTGTGGGCTATCGTGGCCTAACTGCTTCGCAGGCACGGCTTTTCGCCTTTGGTTTCGGTGCTATATCAAACTTTGAGTCTTGGGCATTGTCTCTTTACATTACATGTATGTAAGCTGTAATAGGCTAATGTGGTTATTAGGCGGAGTAGAAGGGAACAGGATAAGTTGAGAAGGAGACGAGATAGAGACAATCTGAAGGCGTAGTTTTGTTCAGCGCATCGTAATTGACTAATTTTCTTTTTTCCGGCTCTCCAACTCCATTCCTTCACTCTATATACCTCTTCTCCCCAAATCCTACTACTCCCAACCTGCATATCGCAACCTGACATCTCTCTCACGACTAGGAGCACTTGACCACCCCCTCCATTCTCCGGACTTCTTCGATTGGCGGTCCAGCAGGTAATTGGCCGAGATCCACGAGCGACGACAGCAGTTGCGCAGCGGCACAGAGCGACGGGTCACGTGAGTACAGCCCTTTGGACGAAATTCGCGCACCACTAACACAGACAGACGGACACACAAAACGGAACGACACAGACAGAAACGACGTTGAACGACACAGAACAGAACGAACGGAACGAAACGACTGAACGAGACGACTGAACGAATACAACTTCAGTGTTTGGACAAGAGAAATCGGAGCAACAGCAAAGCGACAACAGACGTACACATCTTGCCCATCACATTGTCAGTGTTATACCGGCAGTAAGACGACTACACAGGAACTTCATACAGGCAAAGTATTGCACAGTCACTGTTACGACGGTCACCGAATCGACTCACCGACTCAACACAACACTTCTATCCACCCCCATGACTGAACAAGTACCTACGGCGCCCCCGTTGGCGCCGCCCGAAAAACGGATGCAGAAACGACGCTCGATCGGCGAGTGGGACTTTGTCAAGACGATTGGAGCCGGCTCAATGGGCCAGGTCAAGCTCGCAAAGTCCAGAGTCACCGGCGAACTCTGCGCCGTCAAGGTGATCCCCAAGGCCACCGCCCAGCACAAGCGCCAGCCCGACGAGGAGGCCAAGGAGTCGGACATCAGCAAAGACATCCGAACGGTCCGCGAGGCCGCCATCGGCAAGCTGCTGCACCACAAGTACATTTGCGAAATGCGCGAAATGTACACCATGACCAACCACTACTACATGGTGTTTGAGTACGTGGCCGGAGGACAGATGCTGGACTACATCATTTCGCATGGCTCGCTCAAGGAGCGCCACGCCCGCAAGTTTGCGCGCGCCATTGGCTCGGCGCTCGACTACTGCCACCAGAACAGCATTGTCCACCGTGACCTCAAGATTGAAAACATTTTGATTTCAAAGTCCGGCGACATCAAGCTCATTGACTTTGGCCTGTCAAACCTGTTTGCGCCCAACTCGCAGCTCAAAACGTTCTGCGGCTCGCTCTACTTTGCAGCCCCAGAGCTGCTCAAGGCCAGACCCTACATTGGCCCCGAAGTCGATGTCTGGTCGTTTGGCGTGGTGCTCTACGTGCTTGTGTGCGGCAAGGTCCCCTTTGACGACAAGAACATGCCGCTGCTGCACGCGAAAATCAAGCAGGGCAAGGTGGAGTACCCCAACTTTCTGTCGCCCGAGTGCAAGGACATTTTGGCCCGGATGCTGGTGGTCAACCCGCTGCAGCGAGCCACCCTGGCCGAGATTCTGCAGCATCCGTGGATGAGCCGCGGCTACGAGGGCCCCCCAGACTCGTACATTCCGTACAGAGAGCCCCTCACGCTGCCATTGGACCCGCAGGTGGTGCAGGAAATGAGCGGATTCGAGTTTGGAACCGAGGCCGAGATTGCCCAGAACCTCGCGGCGCTGCTCGAGTCGCCAGAGTACATTTTGGCGTGCCACAACTGGTACAAGGCCCACGAGAGCTCGCCGTCCACTTCTCGATTCTCGTTTGATCTGCTCAAGCGAACGAGCGGTGGAATGGGAGGTGGTAGCTCGGACTCCATTGATCTCACTGCTACCCCCATGAGCACCGCCGACCCCACGGCAGCCTACCACCCGCTCATCAGTGTGTACTACCTGGTACGTGAGCGGCTGGAGCGGGACGCTCGACGAGAGCAGGAGCGAGCTGGTGCCCCCTTTGTTGGCTACCGGCAGGGTGCTGGGAGCGGCAGCGACGAGTTTGCTCATCATTCTGGCCACCATTCTGGCCATCAGCATACTCACAGCGGCCACGTGAACATCCCGGCGCCCCCCACAGTGGTGCCTCCTCCCGAGGCGGCCCACTCGCACCACACCCACACCCACAGCCAGTACTCGCCATTCCTGTCTGGCCAGGCTCCCTCGCGAGCCCGTGCCCGAACCCACGGTGCTTCGGACTTGCAGCCCCCGCCGCAGCACCCCGGAGGGCACGTACAGCCCCAGGCACCCCAGCGGGCCTACGACGCGCCCCACGACCACCACCAGGGCGGTCACCAGGGCTCGCAGGCCCACCAGCTTGCATCTCCACCTCCGCTGTCGCCCCCGCCTCAGCAGTACTCCTTCCCCGAAAAGAAGGAGCCCAGTTTGGCATCGTCGCTGCTCCGACGGTTCTCTTCCCGGCGAAGCAAGCCCAGCGACAGCGGCACCCATGTGGCCGAGCCCCCATCGCCCAGCGGCCGGCTCAAGGTGCAGCAGCCCAGCTCGCCGCTCGGCAGATCCACGTCTGTCAACGAAAAGCAGGCCCGAAAGCCGGTTGGATACGGCGCTCCCGGCACTCCGGGCAGCGCCAAGTTCTCGTCTGGGGCTCCCGGCAGCCCCCTGCGAAAACGGGCCGTGCACTCTGCTTCTCCTTCGGTGGACATGGGCGGTCTTGGGCCACACATGCCCGGTGCACCTCCTGGTACCTCAGGCTCCCATGTGACCCCTCATACATCGCAGGATGGTGTTGACGCCCCTCCACAGACGCCTCCTACTCGGCAGAATGCCACTTTTGCACCTGGATCGGCTCAGCAGCCCCAGCCCTCCCGAAAGCAGTACCATCCCTCTGCTCGAGCCAAGTCCATGGGCCATGTGCGAAAGGAGTCCATCAACGCCAAGGCCGCGGCTCCTCCAGCAGAGTCCATGCCTCCTGTGCCCCAGGAGTTTGAGGACGACGTTGCCCCCGTGCAGTCGCGACAGCATCACGCCAAGATGGACGATGTCGATCTGGCGGACCACACGCCGACGCCCTCGATCGACTACCCCAAGCAGGTGTTCCTCAAGGGCTTCTTTTCAGTGCAGTCGACGTCGACCAAGTCGCTGCCGTTCATCCGGTCGGACATTATCCGGGTGCTGACCCAGCTGGGCGTGCGGTTCAAGGAGATCAGAGGAGGATTCATGTGCATTCACGAGCCCAGTCTTGCTCGGGAGGAGGACCCGTCAGGCCATCTGAGTCCGCGGGTGGAAGGCGGCGACACATCGAGCTTGTCTCCTCCCGGCTCGCCTGCCAACGCGCACTGGCGCAAGTTGTCGTTCAACGGCCGAAGACGGGACCACTCTGGTTCTGGACATTTTGATTTCTCCGACGACTTCTCGTGCGACTCGTTTGGCGGGTCGACGGAGCGACACCATGCCCAAGGCGGCGGCAGCGATATGCTGGGCTACACGGCGACCAACTCGTCGGTGCGAACGCCGCTGCAGTTTGAGATTTACATTGTCAAGGTCCCGATTCTGTCGCTGCATGGAGTGCAGTTCAAGAAGATGACGGGTAACTCGTGGCAGTACAAGAACCTGGCCGGCAAGATTTTGGCGGAGCTGAAGCTGTAGGCGGGCTACAAGTGGCCAGAGGACAAATCATTTGAGGAGGATAGCAGCACACGGTGGAAACAAGCAAATAGCTGCAACTACAATACTCCGACGGAGGTACATAATAATAGAGCACTTATCATAGAGTAGGGGTGGAGTAGGGTGAGGTGAACAAACCCGAGTCATTATGTCAGTTAGTTTATGGAGGTAGGAGGTGTTAAGAGAAGAAAGATGGATGAAAATTGGCTAATGTACCATTTCTAGACAGACCAATATTTCACCATAGTCTTTGATAGAGTGACCCTGTGAGAGTATAGAGATTCACATCACATCTTACTTTTCAACAACCACTCAAAGTAGCACTTGTAGTTAGATGAAGGCGTTGGTTGAGTCATTAATCGTTACTAGATCGATACTAATCTTTTCAGCTGTTTTTACTGCCTAAAATTACTTCGTCAAGTCTTCTCTTTTCACCACTGTAGCTTGACGCACAGTAGACGTTATCCAGGTACAGAGTGCATGATTTTGGAACATTTGGAGGCGCTTTTTAGGAAGATTTTGGGATATTTGGAAAGAGGCTGGTCACGTGATCACAACCATCTTGTTAGATTTTGTTTTGCCCCACTACTTCGTCTTCCAGACTGGGTTCTAATACCTTCAAATTAGCGTGTAGTTATTCCCCCCTACGAACAAATTTTTTTGAGACATGCATAAATATTTTTGGCGGCAAAGTGAGACAGCTTGCACGTGTATGTATTGTATAGGAGTTGGAAAAAGCAATTGACACGTGACCAGTACGGAGTTAGCAGACTGGTTTTGTTTTCGAAATACGACGAATACGACGGGTATGAAGTGTCAAATGAACATAACATGATTAAAGATGGAGTAATTAAAGAGTAAGGGAGGGCCTTGGAACATGGAGGAGATCGATGTAGGATCAGGTTTTTTTTTTATTTTCTTTTTTTTTTCTTTGCTCAGATTCGTTCTGGTCACGTGCCCACACCGTCTCTCACACGTGACTTGCTCCCATTCTCCCTCTCTCCTGAGACGATTGCACTTGACAGAACATGTTGGAAGGTCACCATAGAGTAGAGAGGGAGCTACAGCAAGAGACGTTGTAGAACCCTAGAAATGAGTCACGTGACTATGAAATCGATGTAGAACCGTTGCTAAGATACCCCACCCACGTCACGTGACTAAAACAATCATCTTTCCCTCCATTAATTGTCCCCAACCTCTCCCTCGATGACATCATGTTACCTTTGCGGTCACTGATTAGGTTTGGAGATGAAGGGAGGTGAATTGAGGCAAGTAAGAAGAGCTCCAAAACAGGCGATTTTTGAGGGGAAATGGGAAAAGGAAGTCAAATAGTGGTTAGAGTCACGTGACAAACATATTACACCTCTTTTTTTGCTCTGAAACGCCCTCTTTCTTGCTCAATAGCAGTATGTCTCCCTCCTTAGTATCCAGGTTAGGGTTGTCGTTTCAGAGAATGGAGCAATGGTAGAATTGAGAGATGAACATAAGTTTTTTTCCAGGGTAAAAAGTGCAAATCAGGGTCAGGGTTAATTGAGAGGGAAAATTGACAAAACAACGACAAAAAAACGTCTTTTTTGTTTGTCCTACTTCACTATTTTCGTTCTTCTCTTCACTGTTGCTACCTCCCTCCAAAGCCGGGTAACCAACTCTATTTAAAATTTTTCTTGCAGAGTTATAAAAGTGGTTTATTCATAGCGGTGTCTTTTTTCCACCAATCTACATCACCCAAAAAATGGCTGTTTCTTCCAGTAAAGCCAAGCGAGAGGCCAAGAAGGCCGAGAAGGCCGCGGCCAAGGCCAAGGCCGAAGGAAAGGAGGTCGGCAAGTCCGTGGACGAAATCATGGCCGAAAACACCGAAAAGATCAAGGAGCTCAAGATGCAGAAAGATAAGGACGGATTGTCCGATCGAGTCACCACCGGTGTTTTGGCGTCGTTGGAGACGTCACGGGATTTGAAACTCACCTCGGTTTCCCTCAATTTCCACGGAAAAGTGCTCATTCAGGACTCCACTCTGGAACTCAACTACGGCCAGCGATATGGTCTTCTTGGAGAGAACGGATGTGGTAAATCCACCTTTTTGAAGGCTCTGGCTGAGCGAGAGTACCCTGTGCCCGAAATCATTGACATTTACCTGTTGAACGAGCCTGCTGAGCCCTCTGAGTGGTCTGCTTTGGAGTATGTTGTTCGAGAGGCTGAAGCTGAGCTGAAACGACTTGAACATCAGGTTGAAAAGATTCTCGAGGAGGAGGGACCCGAGTCGCCTGTTCTGGAGGATCTTTACGAGCGAATTGATGATATGGACCCCACTACTTTCGAGTCCCGAGCTTCTCTGATTCTGGTGGGTCTGGGTTTCAACTCTAAGACCATCAAAAAGAAGACCAAGGATATGTCTGGAGGATGGAAGATGCGAGTGGCCCTCGCCAAGGCTCTGTTCGTCAAGCCCACTCTTCTTCTTCTCGATGATCCCACCGCCCATCTGGATCTGGAGGCCTGTGTCTGGCTGGAAGAGTACCTGAAGAAGTGGCCCCGAACCCTGATTCTCGTGTCCCATTCCCAGGATTTCCTCAACGGAGTGTGTACCAACATGCTGGACATGCGAATGAAGAAGATGCTGCTGTACGGAGGAAACTACGACTCGTACGTCAAGACCCGATCCGAGCAGGAAACCAACCAGATGAAGCAGTACCACAAACAGCAGGAGGAAATTGCACATATCAAAAAGTTCATTGCTTCGGCCGGTACTTATGCCAACTTGGTCCGACAGGCAAAGTCTCGACAGAAGATTCTCGACAAAATGGAGGCCGATGGTCTGATTGAAAAGGTGGTGCCCGATAAGGTGTTTGAGTTCCGATTCCCTGCGGTCGAGAAGCTGCCTCCTCCCGTCCTCTCCTTCGATAACATTACCTTTTCGTACTCTGGAGACCCCGAAGATAACCTGTACGAAAACCTCAACTTTGGCGTGGATATGGACTCTCGAATCGCTCTGGTCGGCCCTAACGGTGTGGGTAAGTCCACTCTTCTCAAGCTCATGACTGGACAGCTTCAGCCTACTGGAACCGAGGGCCGAATCTCCAGACATACCCATCTCAAGATTGGTGTGTACTCTCAGCACTCTCAGGACCAGCTTGATCTGACCAAGTCTTCCCTGGAGTTTGTTCGAGACAAGTTTTCTCACATTTCCCACGACTTCCAGTACTGGCGACAGCAGCTGGGTCGATTTGGTCTTACTGGAGAAGGTCAGACTGCTCTTATGGCCACTCTTTCTGAAGGTCAGCGATCTCGAGTGGTGTTTGCTCTTTTGGCCATTGAAGCTCCCAACATGATCTTCCTTGATGAGCCTACTAACGGTCTGGATATCCCCACCATTGATTCGTTGGCCCAGGCCATCAACGAGTTTGATGGAGGAGTGGTTGTCGTGTCCCATGACTTCCGTCTGCTTGATAAGATTGCCAAGGACATTTTCGTGTGCGAAAACAAGACTGCTACCCGATGGGATGGATCCATTCTCTCCTACAAGGCCAAGCTCGCCAAGAATGTTGTTGTTTAAGGGAGGCGTTAGATGGATGATACAAGGGGACGAAAATAGAGTAGAGTAGATAGACTAATGAAGTGAATTAAAACGAACAAAGTACGAGCGGAGCGAGTACTGAGTGAGTGTAGAACTATGGGTGTAGGAGTGGTGAGTGGGTGTACAAGTAGAGTGCTGGAAGGACGGTATTGTAGGTGGCAGAAGAAGGTGATGTTCAGGTAACTATGCCTTTACAGATAGAAATGGATGAGTGAGAGAACCACCTACCTGGTGTAGGTTTTTTCTTGTCATATGTATGGAGTGTGCCGGTGTGCGCTAGATGTCTGTCCAGCTATCCGTGAAAAAGACTCTTAACCTGTCACAATCAGCATGTCACCTTAAATATGTTTTTGTGTTATGTGACACAAACCAAAACTTGGATTGTGTCGTAAACCTCCCCTGCCTCGCTTGACACCATTCACACTCCCCCTCCACTCCGGCCGTGTTGGAGACATAACATGATTGCGTCCGCCGCTTTGGAAGTGGAGGGGTTGTGTGAGTGGTGTAGGGGAAGAAGGGGGAAGACGAAAGTAAAGTGTTGTATTACCTACCAGTAAGGTAGGTCCACCTTATATTAGAAAAGGGAAAGTGAGTAAGCAATTACTGAATGTAGACCAATATGAGATATTTGAGACGCGACTCACTCCTGCTCACGTGGACTTTTTGGCATCGACAGAACAGAACCCAGCAAGCCTTCCTGGACGACCCTAGAGTGCTCACCATTCGCTACGCTCATGGTGAGTGTAGAACCATGGGTATAAGTGGTACCAATCGATTCCAGAAGACGAGGAGAGCAGTTTTGTAATGTTAGTCTAGATAATTGATGGCTAAATCTGTTTCTATGAGGTCCTTGAAGTACTTGTAATCCTAGGTGCTGTAGGGATATTACAGAGAAGACCTATAACTCGAGAATTATGGCTCACAGAGGTAAGGGAAGTTGACCATTGGATAGATACAGTACGTCTGAGATGTTTTGGGACCTCTTTTGTCTTATTAATTCATCTCTATCTTGCTCTAAGATGGTTCATAAGATGTACCTTAGTAATTCTATTTTCCCTGATAACATGGCTAAAAAGAGAATTGGAGATATAAAGACTGTAGAATGCTCTATCTACCGCACTAAAGAAGAGCTCAGAGAACTCCCTTAATGTAGATATCTCTTTTTCGTCCCAATATAACGACTACTTATTTAGGTGACTAAGTATGACTCAAGAAACGATATATTGTGTGATAGAGAGCCAAAAAGTATAGTAGAACTTCTTTCTAGGCGTTTGATAAGTGACAAAAACCCATTCAAAGAGTTTTGACCTTGATACAACTTCTGTAGCACTCTATAACATACTTATGTATATTCACCTACATTAAAGAACCCTCATATCTCTTCCAAATGAAGAGAGAAAAGAGTGAGATTTAGTCAGTAGTATTTCTGAAGACACTGAAAATTGCCCAATGTCTAGTTTTATGTAGTTTTTGAAAACAGAAAGGGACATGCTCACTACTACCTCTCAAGGTACAAAGACTTTTCTAAAATATGATCTAAAGCAGTATAAGTACTTTCTACACCCCTACCCACTCAACAGCTTTTAGTACTACCGGTACTCATCAACTCATATCCACATCAACTCTTCTTAGCGAAGTTATTGTCAATTGAATGTGTAATGGCGAAAAAGGGCGACAAGTACATGGAGCGGAACGAGCACTTGGTGGGTGTAGAGCTATGAGTGTAGAACCATGAAAGACCGGAATGGTGAGGGTACTGGGCTGGAAGAGAGTTAATAGTACCGTAATTGTAGTTGATTGAGATTATCAGACTGCTTGGTCGTTTAAAATGATTGAACTAGCTTTTATCGTTCTATACCTTTTTGAAGACTAGTTTGAAGGCCTGAGAAGGGTTTGACTCTAAAGCCTCTCCAAGCCAAGTGAATATCAAACAAGACTGGAGTCCAGTGGCTCATAATCTGATTGATATTGATCATAGAGGTACCAGAATTAGACATGTTAGAAGAATATTGCTGTCAGACTCATCATATACCGCTTTTATCAAGGTATATGTTTTCATTGGCTCGTTTGAAGGGGTTGTAATTATACTATACATAGGAAGACATAAAACATATGAAATGAGGTGAAGAAGACATATACAAAAGTAGTAGAAGAACATGAAGTTACTCATCAGTTTCATTTCGTTGAGAGAAGCTGATTGAGCTGAGCTATCGCCGTATTAGTGTTATTTTGCTTCTTTGAAGTGGTTTCGTCAGATTACTTAGAATTTAGTTAAAGAAAAAAGTCCGCTAGGGGTTCAAAAACGGGGTTCCAGAATAGGTGGAGAAGTGAGAGTTTGTGCATAATGTAGGTATAAATGAGGGGAGTTATGTTCTGCATTAACAGCGGGAGGCTGTCATACAAATATTGGCGATATGGGGTGGTGTCATCGTGAGAGAGAAGGATACTTTACTTAGCTTTAGTTGAGATAAGATGAGGAGGGGTTGATTGTCACTACAGCACACTAATAAGGACTAAAATTATATTAAAAGATACGCCAATCAACACTTTTGAACTAAAGGCGTCCATATTACCTTGTGAAAGGAATGGCTTCAGGGTACACCTTTAGTTAATTGGAGTAGAACTGTGGGATGGAATGAAAAGTACCATTTTAGCAGAGTAAGTGATTAGAAAGAACAGGGTAAAGACAAATGTAGCTACGAAGTGTACATGCAACTTAAAGAGTTGGGTGTACGAGAGCTGTGAGGGTAGAGCCTTGAGTGTATGAGTGGTGAGTGTATTGGGCAAGTAAGTATGAATGTATTGAGCAAGTGAGCGTAGAAATAGATAAGTAGAACCATGAGGATTGGTGGGATGGTATTTGCTTATATGAACTTGTTTAGTAAAGGGGAATGGCTTGAGTGTTGTTTATTGTATTGTGTGGAACTGTGAACGAATGGCTAGAATGGAGAGAGAAGTACAAGAAGGAAGCAGTGAGGTAAACTGGACTTGTGGTGTATATATTGTTGAGCCACCGGTTTTATATTTTCCTACAGGGTACAGTTGTATCTACCACTACCAAGTATTCAAAAGACAGTATATAATACTCAAGGTGGTTATACAGAGGTATACCTGTCGTAACAGTGAGACATCAAAAACAAGTTTTGAAAAGTGTAGAGTTGATATTTGTGCTATAATGATACTAATAAAGAGAAGGGTGAACTTCCTGGAGCATAATCTCTCTTATTGGAGGTTGTAGCTGTGCTGTGCTGTTCTGACTATACCAAAGAGTGTATGTATGAATGCAGGCTGTTGAACATCTTGAAGATGAAGGAAAATAATTCAAACAGAACAAAAGAGTCTATGCTACTCTGTATTGCACATTGTAGCATAGCTTGAAGGCCTACTGGTAGTGTGTTGTTACAAGTAGAGAAGTGCAAGGAGTACAGGGGTCCCGTGGCCACGACATACACCCTTAGCTCTGAGTAATTTGTGATATATTGGTACCCTCTATAAAGAGAAATTAACAGGGAAGCTGCTATGAACCAGAGTGTCGTCATCTAGCAGCTAGACCAAAATCCAGCGGTCTTTTCCACATATTATTTCGAGACAATCGGGGCTATATTTTCACCTAGGGGTGTAAGTCGTGGCCACGGGATCAGTATGTAGTGTGCTCTATACTGTTGAAATACACAACTAGAATAGTTACAGCAAGCAAACAATAGAAATACAATGATTATAAGTGGAGGGTGAAGTGTCGGTTGAAGTGTGAACGACATCAAGATAATGACCCTAGGACTCAAAGGAGCTGCTCAGTCATCAAGACATAGTCATAGTCATTGAGAACCAAAGGGTCTATAGGGTCTACTCCTGTTCTCAGAGATGACTTCGTCATCTCTCGTCATCTTCAGAAAATAAACCTGGGGGACTTTCCTTTGACCACCGCCACGGCCGCAGCTAAATCATCAGCATTGAGGTAATCCACATGACCCTGTTGCCACAATGTCGCCATGACTCCATCTCGCAATCCAAAGGGCCAAGCTGGAGTGTTCCAGTATCTGACCTTGATACCCCGAGCGTGGGCCGCAGCAACCTGGTTCTGCATTTTTTTGATCTGGCTAGGCACCAAAAACGGTGTCCAAGGCAGCCACATGATTCCAATGTCTTCAAAAAAGTTTGCAGACGCCAGAGGAGCCACTGTAGCGTTCAGTTTGCCGACATTGTTCAAAGGTCCATCGAAAAAGTAATCTCTGGTCTGTTTGCCTTGAATCTGAGACAAGGGAGTGTTGCCTGTTCCGACCACGGTAATGGCTCGTTCATGGACGGTTCCATTGGCCAGAAAAGTGAGCCAGCCGCGTTCTCGAAGAGGTTCCAGAGCTTCCACAACATGAGGCCAGGCGGTTTCTCCGTTGGTTTTCACGTCAATCAGCAGCTGTAGCGGCTTTGTGGCGTTCTTGGAGTAGATGCCGGCAAGTCCGTCGCCTCCAGGAGCGTTGTTCTGACACTTGAGAAGGTGTACAAGAGGCTCAATGTAGAGAGAAGAGAGAGTTTTGCCCTTGACGAGCTCTGTGGGCAGGTGACCGACTTGGAGCTCGTTGTTTTTCCACCAAACGTCCACTTCCACAGATAGACAGCCAAACGACAGAGCTTCAAACAGGGGAGTGGCTCTGGTATAGTCGTTATGGGAGTGGATGGGCATGGGCTCTGCCGAGATATTGAACTGGCATTTCTCCGCGAGTTTGAGGCTGCTGGCGAAGTCGGCAGCCACGAGAGAGACTAATGCTGAAAGAAAGACGAGTTTCATGGGAAAAACGGCAGAAAAACGGCAAAAAATGTGACAAAAAAAGTGACACTACTGGTGTAGTGTGGTAGACCTGTAGGTGTGTCGAAGAAGTTGTTGCTGAAAGAAAATAGCTGTATCTAGTACCTCACGCGTTCTGTAACTCACGTGATCTATAGATGTCGTCTATTGTCTTCTTTCTCGTCATTTCTCCACCTACCCTTCTCTTTATATCGTGCTGAACATCAATATCGAGACAGCCCTCACCCTGCAGTTCAAGCTAATGCAACTTTAGTGTGGGTGGGGGAGCAGTAAGGAGACCTGTCAAACACTGTACATACGACATGACTCATTTGACAGGGCGGTTTTTGTGCAAAGATGTGTTTTTTTTTTCCACCTCTTTAGTGGTTTGGTCACGTGATACCCACTAAGATCGCCTTTTTCTACCGATAACCACAGCTGTTCAGAAGGTCACTGTACTGGTACCACAACGTACTTGTAAGGGTGAAGGTGGACTTTGACGTCAGATTTTGAAGACAGGGGACTTCTAGTAAGAATAAGTTGTAGCTAAGAAGTACCGGTATCTTCTGAAAACGAACATGAAATACGCCAGTTACAAGTACCGGTAGCCGTAAAGCTTGGAAAGACGGAAAACTGCATTTTGAAGGCATATTTGTATGACATCATGTGGAATAAACAATACTGAACGATTCTCCTGATAAATTTCTATCGAATGGTGTAGTTATCGTGGGTACTTGTCTAACAAAAATAGACGATGTGAACTTGACAAAGAGTTCTTTATAGTATGGAGCGTATGTACATACGGTCTCCGCTTTAAGTGGATAAAGTTAAGAGAGGACCCTGCCAGTAGAAAGAAGTGCTATGCTTTGTCCACTTGAGCTGTCAGGACCCTGGCGAGTACTCGTACCCACATTCAGTGTTTGTCCATGGCTGTTTCACAATGCTTGTCTATCAGTGCTGTAGAGTATGTACGGAGGCACCTGTACGGATACTGCTTGAAGTCATAATTCGAGTGGAAAGCCGGTTAGATGGGTTGTACGGTACACCCAATAGTCCACTATTACTCGTCTTGGTTGCATACTTTAGCTAACGGTTATGACCATGGAAGGTGTGTACCGGTACAGGGTTAGATGAGGTATAGTTTAGCAGCTTTTTAAGCAGCCCGTTTAAGAGTCAAAAAAGAGTCAAAATACGAGGAACGTATAGAAGACGCGGGGCGTGTCAATGTGTCAATTGAGCTTGTGGTGTTTATCTGTCAATTGGCCGTTGTACGAGTACCGTAGTATTCTTGTTGAATACATTAACGACTTCCATATCACTTCACTCACTTCACTGGAGGGCGTACCCAGACTCCTATCTCAATAGATATACTCGTCTGAGAGTCCCCACAGCATTTGCATCAGCAGGGCTCATAACCTGTTGAAATGGGAGTTTTCATTTTAACAATGATGACATGTACCAGTAGTTTGCTTTGTCTTCTTTGTCTGTCCATTGCCCACCTTTTGCTAGACTACTCTTCTACAGTAGCTCCATCTCACCCTTTGTATCGAAACCTTGCGCATGGAGGGATCTAATGACTTGGTGGGAAGTGGAGCAGTTTACGAGGTGACATGTGCTCTAGAAGGGTCAGTATACGATCTGGGGTGGAGCCAAGGAGTGCCTTGTAGAACTTGTAGATCCACCTTCACAACAGTTCAGTATATCGTCACAGTGGTAGACGTATTATGTAGAGCACCTCACTATAAAGACCCTCTCCGAGTTGATGGACTTGTTATCCTACCAATACCACTGCAAGAGATTGCAAGAGTTCATTACTGGGCCATAGTCATGTCAGAAGACAAGCAAGTACTCCGTACCGTATGGAAAGCACATTTACCTGTCACTCTTGAAATAATCAACAGTCCTTTCTTGTAGCGGGTTTAGTAGTTCCGTCACGTCTAATAGTAGAAAGAATGCCAATAATATTACGGAAAGATGACTTGGAAATGAATTACGAGGTCCTGGAAATACCACATGTTGATCTCCCTGTCATCAGACCAATGAGCTGTGTGTATGAGAAGTCATCTATACGAAGACCAAGACTCTTGATGATATGTCGGTGATGTTCCTTAAATGGTGGATCCAGTATCCCAGAGATAGACTGTCTTTTTCACTTATATCTACATGATAAGTTTCTTCCTAGATTCTGTCTGTCTTTAGCCAAAACATTGATGAGCACAAGGCAGAGACAAATACGACAGAATTGGGAGTAAGGGTGAGCTAGGAGTTTACCAGTGGAGACTATGAAACACTGGGAGTAACTAAAGATTCTTCTCAACTTTTCCAGCTCACAGACCAGAGTTAGTCTGATCAAAGATTGATGGATAGTGTGTACCCAAAGAACTCTTTAACGTATAATACAGAAGAGAGAGTAGCGGTATGCTGTTTAGATCTAGTCTTCAAGCGACTCGAGCGTTTTATCGTGCTGGATCTCATCTACCATCTATCATTTTTGGAGTTCTTCACACGCATGTATTACGACCCTATGATAAGCTGACGACAGAACGGAGAGAAATATGGGAGAAGAGCGCACTACTGTAGGCTCAAGAAGAGATGGTTAAATGTATATGAGTATATACTAAAACTCTTTGAAATCTCTTATATTGCTTTGTTTCAGCTTATGTTTATCAAAATCTCAGCTTATAATTGTGACGGAGGTTTCGTTATACCATCGACAATACTTCCAACAGAGATAACAGTACAAGTACCGGTAGCAGAAAACGTACCTATCGCAAAAGAGAGCAAGGTGATTTACGAATTCGTTTAATTCAATGTCCGATGTGTGTTATATCTGTTCATGTCAAGTTCTTATTGCTGTTTACTCATGTCATACCCAGGTTCTCCCAACCTCTTGAAGGAATGTCTCTCAGGACAGATCTCTACTTGTAGCTTTGAACTGAAAGACACCATGACTGACATTGAGCGGCTCTATAATTCCATATTTCCATGGCTTTCAATTTCTTTACTCCCACTGTTTTGTATGCTATAAATTAGCTACTCCCTATTGCAAGTACGAACAGGCCAACAGCTAGCCTGAGGCAGCTACAAGTGGTATAACTCTCGATTTTGTGTGACCACAAGTTGAAAAAATTACATAATTAGAAATTGGAGATTCGGGACTAGCCAATGGTGCCATTAGATTGGCTATTGAACTAGCTAGTACTGTAGTGTTGGTCACGCTGTATGGTGACAGCCCTACAACCCAAGTACAAGTGCCGTATCATAAGGACGTATGGAAATACTGGTGAGAAGACGAACAAGAGTTGGTAAACCGATGGGGGAAGTTGGACAATTTTGCCAAGGCTACCTGCTGCTTCAAACAGCATCTGTCAACTTGTTCACCTCCCTAACTGTTGAAAACCATCAAGTTTATTGATTGATGATACTGTTTTAGTTAATGTAACAACTTACACACCACACCACAGTTCGTTCCGAGGTGGACACTTGTCGACCAGCTGTACCATTACTAATATTATCTTTGTCTACATCCAGTATTTGCTTACTCACTTTCCTAAGATAAGGTGGACCCAAAAGTACCGTATGTACCTTACTGGTAAGTGATACAACACTTTGCTTTCTTCTTCCCCCACACCACTCACACATCCCTCCACTTCCAAAGCGGCGGACGCAATCATGTTATGTCTCCAATTCGGCCGGAGTGGAGGGGAGTGTGAGTGGTGGAGAAGGGGGGAGTGCGGCCTTTGGTTTGTGTCACAACACAAACGCAATTTTAAGGTGACACGGAAATGGTAACAGGTTAAGAGTCTTTTTGTATATGGCAGGTTACTCAGATAACTCCTATACAGGACAGACATCTATCTACACTACTTACACACCCCATATGAATCGTCACATGGTGGTCCCTGCAAGAAAAGATTACCTACCCGTTCTATTTTCATTACTGACCTGTTATTGTAGTTTCTGGAGCGGTTTCAATATGGAGATGACATGAGCCCAATAGACATACTGCAAAGAGTGAGTTGATAGAATGATAGTTAAAAGCGACTAAAATGGTTCCATCAACTTAGGGACCTCACTCTTCTAAGATACTCTAGGCTGGAAAGGTCCACTTTGTGTTACTACAACGAGGTATAAAGACCTAAAGAGATGATAATTAGGTACATCTTGTCTGTGGTGTTGTCACAGAACTTGTCCCGTGTCCAATTTTTACCAGCATATTTCTTTTCAGGCTCTTCTTTATCAGACGCTATTAGACTAGTTCCAGACCCACTTTACGACGGCAATAAAACAGGTATGAGAAAATGGACTTCAGATAATGAAAGAGGATGGTTTAGGCTCCAATCTGACAAGTTTTGAACTCTTTTGGTCAAGTTTTGGTCACTTTTGGTCAAGTTCAGCAGTTCAATATGCTCACTCCAAACAGGCATCACACTGGGTAAAATAACGGTCAAAATAAGACAACTGAGTGAGGTTTTATTTTGGACAAAAAACGAAAAAAAAACGGTGAGACGTTGAAAGTCGGTGAATTGTCTCAAAAAACGATCCATAAGTGCTTTTCTTATGGGTTCTGTAGTGCTTCTATACATCGTCTACTTGTAACTAAAGTACTTGTAACTAAAGTACCCCACTATCAGGTCAATATGACTCTGAAAAGGCGTGTAGAATCAATGTGTGTGACAAAAGGATGTTAACTGAGTATTGTGGAGTATTTTCGAGCTTTTTGGGGGCTTTTACTGAGTTGTATTGTGTACCAAAGTGCATGAAGATACAACCAATACACCATTAGAAAAGATATAAAGATGAAAAAACAGCTGAATATAACCTGTAGACAGTCAGTTGAAAGCCTACCGAGTCATTGTCCGCTTATTTCTCTCTTATTCGTCAAAGAAACCTCAATAGAGACGAGAAACACGTGGTATAACACCCTCCAAACATGGATTGGATCATCTAAAGTCGTTTAGAAGTCGTCTGGCCGTGATATTCGGTTCTTATTCATCTTTTGGACGTGTAATTCCACTTTATTCACCTCCTGATCGCCTCATTTTATACTTCTGGGTGATCTACACCCACCCCACGATGTAACAAGACATCCTATGACTGACGAAATGGCATACAGAAGAGCAAAGACTTGATCGTTATATATCAATATTGGTATCAAAATGATGATAGCAATCTCCCCGATACGAATATCACCTTTTCACACTTGAATTCTCAATAAATATCATGATGATACCCTTCTGCCTAAAATAGACACTCCCACCTCTCCTCAAAACTCTCCTAGACGTGATATGAGAAAGACAGACATATTGTTACACTCCTACGAACCATCCCTATCACCACAACCACTTTTCTTCTTTTTTTCCCCCATTTCTCTGACCATCCAAAAACCCTTATACTCACCCACGGAAATATCATGATTTCGGCCAGAATTCCCCTGCTGACTAAGCAAGCGTTTTCTCAAAACAGGTCCAAAATGAAAATGGACACCACTAAAAGCATCTGCTCATCTCCCTCATTTCAATTCTGCCTTTATTTCCCCACTTCCACCTCCCCAACATCATTTTGTCCTCCAACTAACTTCTTCCAAATGTAGTTTACCCTTGGTTTGGACTTTTTTAGAAATTTCCAAAAAAATGGAAATCCTCAGAATTTCAGTTTTGGGACTTGAAGGGAAATAGTTGAAAAGACTGTATACAACACTGAACGAGATACCGAAAACCACCATTAGAAGAGATATCGCAAAGCTAGCAAGTCCATTAGATTACCCTAAGCCGTACGAACATTTTGAACTACTTTTTATCGCCATATCTCTTCTCCTTCATCTAGTAATACAGAGATAAGTTTTTTGGAAGAACCCTTGTTGGGCTATTTTTGGTGGGTCAAGGTCCATGAAAATGGAGAAAATGAAAAGAAGAAAAAAAACATCAATAAACAAACTAAAATGGTGATTACTAAGACACTAAGTGATACATAAGGGGTGGTTATCATTTGGTCACGTGATGTGCTTTACAAAGCCACTTCTAGTCTCTATAGTGTTAATATAATCAACGTCAGTTTCTGTTTTTGGTCACGTGACTCCCACTCAACTCCTTCATATCACCAAAAGCACCCGAAAATAGAATCTGAGACAGTTTGTTTTATCACCATTGTTTCAGCTGAGTTTGTTTACTCGAGGGTAAATTTTGGAATCATAGAGGTGAAAAATTACTTAGATTTACTTAGCATGGAAATCCCGCTGGGGGTTCATTTTCGGGGTTCCAGAGGTGCTACAGTGATGAAAGTTGGTGCAAAAAATAGCCAGGGTCTGAATTACTAAAATGACGTTTTTATCTCGTCAAGTGTCAATACAAAGTCTTGAGATATGAGCACTTGAATTTACTCCGCTCCTCTTACTTTACTTAGACCTTGTTGAGGATATGACAGTTCGTATAGTCACCAATAGAAAGCCGAAGAGACCATCTACCAACGAAAAGAGCTGTTTATTTTATTAGAACCACCCTCAAAGTCACGTGACCAATTTCCCAGCACCTGAGACAAGCTGTATATCATGTTTTTGGCAATGTTAGAGGTGGCTGGTTAGCCGAGTATAGTTGCTTACAGGAGGATAGTGAGAACTACAGTAACAACAATGTCAAGTTTTACCCATTATTTCCGGTCATATCGTTGTTGGTTCGACTACAGGTATCGTACCATTGCTTCATATAATATCCGCTTATAATATCTCCGATAATATTCTCGACTCACACGATACTCGAACTGCAACGTCCAACCTCTGCCTCCTTCTCAGGCTCGTATTTACTCCCTGCCCAATCCGTGCTGATACCGCCCCGTGCACTCTGACATGTGATGTGTACATACATGAGGGTTAGGGGGGACAATCAAAGTGGATGGAAATGCACCAGAATGATGACTAAGCAATACACAGCTGCTCAACTCATATTTCACCCTTATTATACCATTACTCATCTCCTTAAGACCTGCTCATGTTGGTCTACTCTCAGTTCATAGTCCAACATGTCTTGTATAAAGTTTGAGACTAATCTATTTTTGGGGAGACGAGATAGTAAACAGTCCCATTATGAAGACAATTTAAGTGAGATGTAAGAAATCTGAGGAAGCCATTTTGTTCTCCGAGCCGAGATGATCAAAATGGTATATTTATTTTACCCCTAACCCCCTCCTACGTCGTATAATCCGTCCCCCCTCCTTTCTCCCATCCAGCCACCTACATCACCACCTACCTTAGTATCTCCTACGTTAGCATTTCATACACCACCCACCACACCACCCAAGTCACTTTGATGGGACTTTTTTCGAAAAAATCGAGGGAGGCGTTATCGGACACGCCCAAGCTGTCTACCCTCGCCCAGCAGTCCGACCTGGGCGTTCTCAGCCCCCCTCCTCTGCCAGCAGCCTCGCAAAGATCCGTTTCAGGGGGGTCCGTTTCATCGCTCAATGAGCCCAAGGGATACACTCTGCGAGGTCGTCTAGGGCTAGCCAAGGCTCCTCAGAACGTTTTCGACGGGTTTGACGGGACCCAGGTGCCAGATACAGCTTCTGGATATAACGATTCTGTTTATGGAGATGAAGTTGAGGAGGCCCAAGATGATGGCTACGACCACAAAGAGTACGACCAAAATGTTCGGGAGAACGAGCCGAATCCAACAGTCCCGGAACCGTCTCTTTTGGAGCAAAACTCAGCGACTTATCCGTCTTCTTATGTCCAACATGGAACAGTCAAACAGTACACTCCAGAATTCAAAGGGGCGGAGTTTGACCCGGAAAATAAGGACTACAGCTCTCCATACGCATCTCCAAACGCGGTTTCGCCGAAAAAGTCGAAGAAACCAGCTCCTATTGTCGTTCCAGGGGGTTCCTCTGCTACGAGCTCTCCTCTAGGACCAGGAAAGAGCTCTTTGGCCTCTCCACACACCCCAGGAATGCCCGGAATGGCTTCTGCAGCTGCTGCTATGGCTATGGGCACCTCTTTGTCCTTTAAAACCCCTCCTTTGGCTCAACAGGCCCAGTTTGGATCGCCTCAGACGTTTTCTACTCCTTCTCAAACAGTAGAAAATACGCAACCAGCAGATCACGTGAACTGTTCTCACGGAGGACATTCACACGGACATACCCATGCCCATACCCATGAAAGTCCTGTTTCTGCTACTGTTAAATCACCCAAATCCCCCCTACCTCCCCTAGCCCACCCCGGCTACCCTAAAGAACACTACATTGCCAAGAAAAAGAGTGCTGAGGCATTGGGGGAGGTGTTCCCAGAAACACCTTTGGAGTACCCTTACCCATCCCCTTCTGCCCCTTACCCTACTTGTTACTATCAACAAAAGGGTTGTCATGAAACAGGTCCTCATTCTCATGGAGAGGAGAAGGTGGAGAAAGTGGAGGCGTCTTTTGATCAGAAGAAGTATGAGGAAATGAAGTCACGTGACCAAACAAACTATGGAGAGTCACGTGATAACACCGAGGAGCGTGGAGAGTCACGTGATCAAAGGGAGGAGGAGTCAAAGCCCGCCTGGGGCGACTCATCGTCTAGAGGATCAGACATGTCCAGGGGAACCGTGTTGATATCACGTGATATGTCACATGACCAGTCACATGACTACACTACCTCCCCACGTGACTCAGAATCACGTGAAACCCTCTCTCATCGAACAAGCTCTCGACCCATAGACTCCTCCGAGTCTCGTTTTGCCGATCCTGAGTCAAGAGCTTCAGAGTCGGCTCAATCGAGGTTTGAGGAGGCGCATGCTGAGTCAGCAGATAATAACTATGGTGCAGACAATAACTACGGTGCTGAGTCAGCAGAATCGGCGTATATTCCTGCCGACCTTCATCGAGCAGAATCGTCCATTTATCCAGAGGAGGAGAGGTTAGGGTATGACCATGGTAACGAGTCACGTGACCACGAGCAGTATGGTACTGAGTCACGTGATTTTGACCCCCAGTCTCAGTCACGTGACCACTTCATGCCCACGTCGTCCTCCATCGACGACTTTGATTTCAACTCTGGACGTCATACACCCGCAGAAAGACTCCCCTTGGACTCTCCAAACACTCCGGGGGGTGCGTCGGACCTCTCACGTGACTTTAACCGGCTGTCAGTATCCCACATTAAGGGTATGGGTTTGCCCTTGGATACTAGGTCCATTGCTAGTGGAGAAGGGTATGCTCCGATGGCTGCGAGTCACGTGACCTCAACGGGGGAACATACGCCTCATCAAGGTCACAGTCACGGGAACAGCGATGTCGACGTGAACCACGGTCACGTGACCCAGGGCCAAATTGTGGGACCCGGGTCGACTAACCATCTCATGTTGGCTGAGCCGAGTCAAGCGGAGATTTTGCGGTCTTCGTATATATCGACTGATTCGGGCACTGGATCTAGTCACGTGGGTGGGCCGGTTGGAAGCACAGGTCACGTGATGGATCGGCATGTGGTGGATAGGCATGTGGACCGGGAGGAGGTTCATGAAGGACATGTTATGGATGAACTTCGACTGGACGACAACGGTCACGTGATCCAGAGCCATATGGATGATGGTCACATGATGCAGAATAGACACAGTCACGTGACCTCCCCCAGTGGCAGTGGCAGCGCATCCCGATCAGGAACTATGATGACTGGAATGTCGTTGAACTCCCCCAATGCCGCCTACTACCCTGCTCCTATTCCCATGAACTTGAAACTCCCCCCGCTTTTGAGCAAGAAAAATCGCCGAAAAAGCCGATCTGGAATCTCTCCGTTTCCATCTCCACGAAAATCGTCCTTTTCTTCGGCTTTGGATAAACCTGGAAACCGGTCTTCGTTCATGTCGCCTTGGTCTCATACTGCCGACGGCTCCCTGCTCCATTATGAAGGCTTTGTGGACGATTTTGAACGTACCGGACGGTCCGTGCATCGTCAGAGTATCGGGTCACGTGGTTCTTCCCCTTTAAAGAAGTTGTACTTGTCAGGAGATGACTCCAGAGATAACTCCAGAGATGACTCTAGAGATGTATCTCGGCTCTCACGTGACTTTGACGAAGTGTACGGCGAGTATGATGAGTCAGCTATTGATTCTACGGACTCACGTGACCCGTATTACAACCCCGAAAAACGAGGTCGACGAAGAACAATGTCTCTGACTTCCATTAACGTCAATATGGACAATTCCGAAGTTCGAGATGAAATCGATGAAGGAGACGATATTGAGGGAGATGTGACTGATATGCAGCGGTATGAGGCCTCAGCTAATGCCTTTACACGTGTCCACATTGATTCTAACGCCCTTGTACCTCCTTCTGCAGCAGCTGGATTTGGAAACGGTATTTCTCCAGCTCTAGATAACAAACCAGGAACTCTTGTGGAAGAATTGGAGCTCAGAAAAAGAGACAAAAAAGCTGTACGTGGTCATCTCAACAAATCCATGCATCAATATGCGGCTGATGGTACTGAGACTCCTCTTATTCAGCAGATTCACGACTCTCAATCTGCCTTTGGAGTCGATGATAGAAGACAGTCGATGATGAGTGATAAGAGAATGTCTATGATGACTGGTCTGACTGGGATGACTAATAAGGATAATTCGTATGAAGACCCTAACCACCATCGAATGTCGTTGTTAGCCCTGGATTCCCTAGCCCAGATGGATTATCAGCAGTCATACTCGAAACCGGGCGCTGCGCAGATTAGTAAGCAGTACAAGGCGTCACGTGATGACGATGAACCCTTGAGGGTGCGGAAACAGCGGCTCAAACGGCAATCTCAGCAACTTTTGGAGCAACGACAACTTCAGGAAAACCTCGAGAAACAGAGAACGGCCGCTATTGAGCTGGAGAAACGAAAACAGGAGGCACGAGTGCAACGACGCAACCAGTTTGGACAGAATAAAGCAGCCGCCGCCGCCGCAGCAGCAGCAGGCGCTCAGAAGAAGGGCAAGGTGTTGATTGGACCGGGAGGAGAGGTTATTAGGACGTAAGAGGGGGGAACCGAAGGGGGTTATATATATTAATGATGACAAGTGGACGTTGTGTGAGTGGAGTAGTGGAGAGTGGAGTTTGTATGGGTACTCGAGAAGAGTAAAGTGGATCTACTGTTATGGTGTAAGTAGCTACTGGTATATATATCAAGTCTTTTAGAGATATGTAGATAGGTCACATTATGCTAGAGCTGTAGAGAGTTGAACCATGAAGTCTTGTAAGACTGAGGATACTTCAAGATGTGAATTAGAAATCAGCAATACTGGTACGGTAGACAAATACTTTTCTTATTCTCTTTTGGTATAGGTACCAGAATGTATGACTCTCTTCAAACCCACTTGTCGTAAAGACTGTGACCAATAATGACCATTGAGAATCAACTGTAAAGCTCTCCCAGCTGTTTTATTTACGTCTTCTGTGACAAGATCCGTCAGTTCTACAGGGTGTACTACAGAATAGTTTACTTAGATGTACTGGATGTCAACGAGGGGCCTGAGTAGAGAGGCAATGGAATGTAATAACAGAGTAAGCTCATAATCTCAAGCTCATTCGAGATTCTCAGTTAACTATTTCTCATCACTTCCTCTTCTCTTACGTCACGCATCTTCTCCTTGGGGAGCACCTGTAAAAGCATGTGCTGAGAAAGAACCAGCGAATGACACTATATATACAGGAAAACACCCGACAAAACAAGTCAAATGATAAAGGGGCGTGCTGAGAGACTGCTCAACTCTTTTACATAATAAAAATGAAACATAATTCGCCCTCTTCCATCTGTCTTCATTTCATCTGGAAACCTTCAATGGTCCTGGAGTATAAGAAGACATGAAAATACAATAATGGAGGCTATTGAAGGCAGGGATGTTGCGTTTCGGGTATATTTTGAGCAATGAAATAGTTTTGTGAAGCTCATGGACAAGTCTTAGTGTTCGATATCTCTATAGATGGGGTTCAACGGTAGTCACTATAATAAAGTGGAACTTGGTTGAGAAGAGAAACAAAATATAAAATGACTGATGGAAAGATTACTTAACAGCTATTGTAAACTAGCTTAATACTTTGGTGAAGTCTCTGTATTCACACTGGCTCTGGGTGATCTGTCAGACGAGGTACTTCTTCTTACCAGGTATGATACCCTCTCAACATGGCACCTAAAGCACCCTCTGTGACAGGTTGAAGACCTTGTCCGACTGCAAATCTATCAAAGAAATGCATCTTTAGTTGCTTGACAGGTTTGGGCCCTAAATTCAGCGAATTAGACATTCAAGTCTCGTTGATGCTGAGGTACTAAAAGTACTGACTAAGGAGTATCAGGGGTCATTATTAGACGAGAACAAGAGAAACGACGTCTAACGTGATTACCTGGGACTAGCAGTTTACATTGAGTACTTTGTTTACCCACAGATCCTTATTATATCTTGGAAGAGGACGTTACCCTTACAATGCTTACAGCTTCATTGTCTCTCCAAAGTCAAGTAATGTACAAAGAGATAAGTTACAATCTATAAAATCACAGCAGCTACTTGTATGATAAGCTGAAAGAACCCCCTTATGTCAAGCCATCTCTCATAAGCGCAGTATAGTATCTATAGAGATGAAGGACCGTGTCTTGGAGAGCCCAGAAAACTTCTTCATCAGTGGATGAGGAGAAATGAATAGATTTCTATGTGAGAGAGACGAGAAGATTGTCGTGTAACTTTTTTCTTTAGACTCATTTTCAACCATTTCATGACTCTCTTAACATTGACGTCTCATTGAATTCATGTGCAGTGACTCTCAAGAGTATGACTGAAGACACTTTGAGAGCACATTGGGTGACTAAAGTGGATCAGAAACCAAGAAGAAAATACATTAACCTCACGAGTTATCGGTACATGCCCTTTTTCGAGTAACTCTTCAAATATGGTCATAGTCAACCCCTTCTCATACTTGCAAAATGACTATACAGGAAGCAAGACCCTTCAGAGCATCATATTCGTGATTAATGAGTATAAAACCAAAGAAAATGATTGTTGTTTAAGAATATCTTCTAACTCATGACTCACCTTACACTTTCCATAACTCTCCGATCACCACTTTTGATCTCAATGAAATCTAGAGAAGTAGTATGACTTACAACTCTCTCAGAACATCATATTGGACAAGAATGAGCACCGAAAACAAGCCAAAAGATGACATTCACCATCATGATCCGACTATGACTCACATTGTACCTTCCACATACCACATTAACCACATTGCATGTTCTCAACTATTCCCTAGGCAAATACTTATCTTCATCAACTAAAGTCAAGTATTACCGTCCCTAATGAAGCCCCCTACATACCCAACCATACCTCCAAACTACAAATGAAAACCCCCTTTTTACCAAACCAACCCCAAACACCCCTTCCCCCCTACCCCACAACCCTTACCCTCGTACCATGTCTTTCACGGTTTTCCCATTTATCATGACTCAACGGCTTACACTTTCTCCATGCATTTTTAGTCTCTTGATAAGGATCTGATGTAGATAGAGTCAGTATAACACCGTCAATATAGCTCCAAACACAGATCTAAGAGCACAGTTTTACTCCCCCCACTCCGGGCATCATTTCTATACCACTTTTACCTCCATAACCCCACTAAATCACCCACAATATTCCATCCCCCTCTCCACCAATCTCCTTCTCCAAACCTTGTCCAACTGGGAGTCATCCTGAAAGACGAAAGACTACAGAACATAAGTACGACTTCAGAACGACTTGAGAAGTGAAGATCAAGTCCAAAACGTCACCAACTGCCATGAACCGACTCACCAAAATCCGTCATTATTCGACCCTGCTAAAGACCGCAGAAAAGTACTCTGTTCCTACCTATGCCAAACCCAGTGTCATCTTCACCAAGGGTCAAGGAGCGTACCTGTGGGACTCTGAGGGCAAAAAGTATCTTGATTTGACTGCTGGAATCGCCGTCACTGCGCTGGGCCATTCTCACCCCGAAATCACGAAGATCATGACCGAACAATCGTCTCAATTGATGCATTGTTCCAACCTGTTCAACAACGAATGGGCTCCTCGTCTTCAGGAATCGTTGGTCGAAGAAACGCTCAAAAGTGGAGGAATGAAGGGCGCTAGTAAAGTGTTTTTGGCCAATTCCGGCACTGAAGCCAACGAGGCCGCTCTCAAGTTTGCTCGAAAGGTGGGATCGTCGATTTCGCCTGAAAAGACGGAATTCGTCAACTTTGAAAAGGCGTTCCATGGCCGAACTATGGGAGCTCTGTCAGTGACCCCTAACCCCAAATACCAGGCTCCTTTTGCTCCCATGGTTCCAGGAGTCAAGACGGGTGTGTACAATGACCCTAAATCTGCTGATCTCATTACAGAAAAGACGTGTGGAGTCATTGTGGAGCCTGTTCAGGGTGAGGGAGGAGTATACAAGGCTGATGACGAGTTCTTGCTGGCTTTGAGAAAGAAATGTGACGAGGTTGGAGCCGTACTCATCTTTGACGAGATCCAATGTGGTCTGGGACGAACAGGACGTCTTTGGGCCCATAACAAGGTCCATCCTGATATCCTAACCATGGCCAAGGCTCTAGGAAACGGGTTTCCCATCGGAGCTACTATGGTGACCGAAGCTGTGGCCGAAAAGATTGCCATTGGAGACCATGGAACTACTTATGGAGGTAATCCCCTGGGAGCTAGAGTGGGTCATTATGTTTTGAGCCAGGTCTCTAGTAAGGAGGTGCTCGATAATGTCAAGAAGATTAGTCAGCAGATTCGAGATGCAGTTGGTGAACTCCAGGCTGAGTTTCCTGAATTGATTACCGAAGTTCGAGGAGAAGGTCTGCTTCTGGGAATCCAGTTTAGTAAAGATCCTGCCAAGGTGGTTGCTGCTGCCAGAGATAATGGTTTGTTGGTGATTACCGCTGGAACTAATACGGTCAGATTGGTTCCTGCTTTGAATATTGATGAGGAGGTGGTGGCTGAGGCGATGGAGATTTTCAAGAAGGCGGTTAGGGAGAATGCCAAGGACCTCTAAAGGTGATTGTGCGAAGCACTGTCACCGCTAAACAGCCAAGGTGATTGCGGAGCAGTCACCGCGTCAATGAGCTGGGCTACGACTTATTGGTAGGTGTTTCCAATGCGATTCTTTTGACTACAGGTACATAGATAATGGATGGAAGTTTCAGATGAGATGGAGGAGGTGGGGGGTTTAAAGAGGAGTGTTGTAGGTGTGTACGTTGGGTTGTTCGTAAGAGAGCTCTAGATGCAGCTCTTTATGAGGTGCTTCTACAAGTACCGTAGATACGAGCCATGTTTCGGTGCAAGTATGATGCTCATCTTGTCCCGTGAAAATAACAGCTAGGGTTCTCAATGGAACAAGTCTAGGAAAACAGTAGTTGTAGCTGTAGATGTACTTTTACAATGCATTTACTAGACTAGTCTATTAGATGTCAGTCTGAGAGGACTCGAGTACACCGGGAGCTGGTAGTTCTCATGAGATGATTAATATGACTGAACTGTCGTGTGTTTCCGATGTTTTGAAAAGGGCATGACTGCCATTATTTGAATTAGAGGTGGCAATGGTCCATGATCCCAGGACAAAATGTGAGTTCAATTGACCGAGTCCAAGAAGACAATGAATCTATTCCTACATTGTATTCACCATGGTAGGCCCCCCACATGATGGACTGAGAGGACTTTCCGACTCTCATATACCTCTGAATACTACCACTACCGTGTATTCATGTCATGGCTGTCATGTAGTACTGACTACTCCTCTCCTCAGGGAGGTCAGAATCGATTCAAGACGCAGTTCTGGAACTAGTAAACTGGTATGCCGATGTCACCATGGTCTTATTGTGATACGTGGATGGCTGAATACGTGAAAGGCACCTCCTTATATCATAGACATACTCAAGGGATTCCACCTCGGAACTACGAAAAAGGTGCTTATACTAGTACCAGTGCCTTGAAAGCTGTTGTATCGTAGGAATAACAGAACATGCTCTTCTCTGATGAAGACGGTATGAATGAAACTGTGAAGAGGATATAAACAGTACAGTACTGGAAGAACTAACACTACCTTTGAACTGTTTGGGGATCTTAATAGTCTTTCTAAGATGCCTTTTTCTCACCGGCAACTCCTGATGTGACCTGAGAGCACAGCAATAGGGTCTCAAGAATGTACATTGAGAAAAGGCTTGTTCGAACATACTGCTTTCATTCAATGCTGTCTTCGAAGGCATGAATACACAACCCGCAAGGGTGCCACTGTAGACCTGAAAAGCACCCCATGAGAATGGGCTTGTCCAGGGCGCAACATGGGGACACTTTTCATTTTTATCAAATGACCGTTCAACCTGAGGAGTTGACTGCAGCTGGTCTCTTCAAAGGATCACCTGAGGAGCTTCACTGCCAAGAGCAATATCAGGAGAGAATGTAATAGGAGAGACGACATCAGGAAGGTATAATTACCAGAGTGTACAGCTTTTCTCTTTTCTGAAATTAGTTTTGGGTGTGCATTTTCTCTCTTCCCCAGATCAAGAGCAAGTTCCTCAGCTGTGCCTAAACAGACAAGTCAACAACATATTCAGACCACGTGAAACCAACAAGGTACCTCACGAGTTCCTCAATCATCTCAGGTGTGAGACAGCTTCTTTAAGATACCAATATGTTCTCACGTGATTCCAGTTCGTACATACATAACGACAAAGACATGCAGCTCGTATTGACTCGTATTGGCTCGTATTGATGCAGTGTACCTTGCGCATAAGGACATTGTCATATGAGGACCAAATCTGGGGCTGTGCATGAGCAAGAAGATAAGGAGAGAAGAAATTCGAAATTGGTCGTATGATGGAACAAGGACTGAGGAGGACACCTGACGAGGCAGTACACTGACCAACCTACAACACTGTACCTTGTGATCTCCAAACGAGATACGGTTCAAACTTGGCCATCACAAGACCTTGACGTTGTCGCTTTTTCTTCTCTTGCCCTAGTCGACTCTACAATTAGAGGCTCTACCTCTGACATACCAAAAATCTATTATCATTTGCGCGAATTCTCATTCCGAAGCAAACGGAGCAGACAACCCGGGACCTCCAACATGGGCTCTCTCATGGACCCGCTCGTGCTCCTTTGCACACCAGTGAACATGGCCCCGAAACTCGTCCACCAAACAGAGACATTTGCAGTAGTCGCACTGGGTGTATCCGATGGGAGGAGGCAGCTTTCGCGTCATCACAACGTAGTTGAAGAGGTGGCCCATTGTGGTGGGGAGGGGAGTTGGTGATGTGGTTGGTATATATAGAGACGAAGACCGTGCTCAAGTACGAATGATATGGGGCTTAGAGACATGAGGAGTCAGTTGATCTATCATGTCCAGAGGGCTGAGCGAACCTGCTTTACGAAGTCACAACTATCTTGTAATCCATTCACATATAAATATAACTGAGAACCCCTTCTCCAGTCTCCCTATCTGCTCTTACACTTGTCCATATGCGACTTCAGTCCATCGCAGGCAAAAAACCGACACTTGCAATGCGGACATCGGGCGTATTTGTAGTCTTCCATGGTAACGAGTAACTTGGGGAGTGGTGGGGCTCAGGAAGGGTATAAATATGAGAAGTGGGGATCTCAGCCTCAACTGAAGAAGGATTATTATCAGATGATGAACAGGAGAAGTGTAGGTGGTCACAGGAACAAGAGAAGTATAATAATCAATTCAAAGGATACTCTTACAATGGAACTTATGATCATTTCAATGTAGAAGAGAATATGATAATATAGGACATTAATAATGCTCTGAATACAAAGATAAATATACCAGTGGACTCGTAAGATGTCAGGGATTCGCCTGATACCATAAATTCACTACAGCACTACTCAATATTCTCCACAAAATGACACTAAATGATTTCCTCTAGTCAGGATGAAGTAGAGATACAGTATCTTCAAGTACAGGTACTGTCACTGCAAACACTACTTACACCATAAAGTGAAGAGGAACCCCGATTCTCTCGTTATAATCTGTAGAATTGACCACTGGATGATGGCGCAGCTGCTAAATCACAGCAAGCTGATTTTGAGCAGCTTTTTCCATTCTAAATTCCTTCAAGATATGGTGTCCAAACAACTCAGCACTTGAAGTGTAAGTCGTGTTGATAGACCTTCATTACTTGATAACTTCAGAAACCAGCTCAGGTTGAACGTACTTGTAGCTTCGGAGTCACCTTTTCCTCTTTCTCACTTGTTTTTGATCAACTGATTCCAAAATCGAAAACAACCAGGTCTTGCTCTTGTTAAAGTCAACTAACTTACCGACCTGAAAAGTCCATCAGAGGTGCCTAATGAAATCTCTTGTAAGATACGTTTCATTCAAGTGTTACTCTTACAATGTGAGTTACAATGTGAAATTGTAATCAAGTGAATGTGTGAGAAGACTAATACAAATGAACTTGTGAGACTTCACATATACTTGTGCGACAATATTAGAAACACTTTGTCACTCGGAGTTCTCTTCAAAAGTCCATTCTAACTAACCTGCTCTTACGCTAAGTGAAGTCCTCTAGAACTGTCGAAAAGAGATTTACAAGTACAGCACTTTACAGTCATCTGTGTCTTCTTCGTACTAATCAGATCATTGTCTGGCTGCTCTTGTCATTTGGATCCCGTATTGCAGGGTTAGGACAATTACTCACTCTGAAAGATTCACAAGATGGTCAAAATAGCTGTTGCCGAGGCAGTAGAGAGCCAGGAGTTGTAGTTAACACAGCCAAAGAGCAGTCTCTCAGTATCCCGTAATTATATTTGATCCCGAGTTGGAATAGACACACTGAGTGTGAATGTAGTCACTTGGACAGTCTGGCTTCAGTTGAGACCTCAGCTTCATGTTGAACCCATGATAAATCAAGAGAACCAATAAACACACGCTTACTACTTTGCATCAAATCGCTGTCCTTCACTTCTCGACTTCCTTTACCATAATCAAAGTACACATTCAATAGATCATCACTTCACATTGTATGAGTATCGATACTTGTGCTGTAACCTTTGAATTGATTGTATATCTCACGCTACTTAACTCAGACAGTTCCTCTGGATCCGGTATCGTAAGGTCGGATTTCGTACTCACCAAGGAAGGCCTGCTGGGGGTCCCAATTGGGTGATCCAGAGGTGGTATAGAGATGAGAATTGTATCAAACGGTAGCCAGAGCTCAGCTTTCCAATATTCCACAGTAATATTCTATATTTGGGTGAAATTCGAAGTTCAGTGTGCTCTTGAGAGGCAAACCTGTAGTCTTGGAAGAAGGTGAACTGGAGCTACTGTAAGACATCAGCCAAAATCTATGGACAAAAGGTAGCATAGAAATTATACGTAGACCGGCTGAATCATTATTCCAGTCGGTTCCAACTTCAGATATTACTTTATGTACCAGTAGTTCTCTCACCTCTTATCGTTTATCTCCATACTGAGACCTATCATAGCGTAGATCAGTGGAGTGTTTCATATCAAGCTAAGTCACTGTCTCAGACCCATTTCGTCATTCCACATCCATTAACTCATTGACTAAGACCATTGTCCCACTGTTCATGTTACAGCCTGTATACCTCATGGTATTATGAGACATTCACAGTATGAGACATCCGAGACCATCTTTCAACCTGAACAACTGACCAACAAAAGACCAAAAGCAACTCTACAAATCCATAGCTTCCACCCTCCTACCCCCACACACAAATCCTTTACCATCCATTAATTACATATTTTCCCTTTCCCATACTAACCCACTCAAGACACGGTATCAACTGTCTCAGACCAGTACGGAGCTCCAACCAATGTCTCATCACAGTCAACACACTGACTAAGACCTTCATTAGTCAACCTAGTCCTACTCTTGAACATATGAGGAGATACGTTGTAAGTCCTCAAGGTAGCCGTCCATAGTGTCTAACAGGATAATGGAGTAGTAAGCGACAATATCCGTATGTCACGTTCGTAATGTTCAAGTATTCGCTCCGCTCATACTTGAGCTCACACTTGTGACATGTTCAAGCACTCGCTCCGCTCGTACTTGAGAGCTCGCTCGCTTCGCTCACTCATCTCCTCCACGCAGGCTCACCCCCCGTCTGACTCTGACTTCTTCCCAACTGTCTCAACTTCTCTCTCATTCTATCATTACCCGGGTTACCCGCACTTCCTCCATTAGCTCCATTAGCCGGTCTTCCATAAGCTGTTTGGCCATACTGTGATTGACCTCCATAGGCAGGTTGACCACCTCCTTGTTGAGGGTAGTTGTACTGAGACTGTGACTGCTGCCGACTCACCTCAGCTGACGAACCTCTTCGTGCATAGATATCCTGCAGAGACGACGGAGTAGAAGACACAGAAGGGCGTTTCTGGTACTGCTGTTGACCCTGGTACCCCTGCTGCTGACCATAAGGGTTGTTTTGATTCTGTTGCTGCTGATACTGAGACAAATCAGTGTGTTCTGAGCCCGGGGGTTCCAGCCAATCAGGAACCGAGCCTGTCTTTGTGGCATAGTACTTGACTAGCGACTGATGAATGACAGTGGACGTTTCCGAGTCGCCATCTTGGTCAACAGAAGACGAAACAGATAACGCCGACATGCTCATATTCACGCCTCCAAAGTCCTTCATTCGCGACCATACGCCCCTACCCTTATCCACGGGCGCTTTTGTGTTGCTGGTGTAGTACGACATGGCGATGGTGGTGTACGGAGGAGGGTGAAAGGGAGTGATGTGGTGATGTGGTGATGTTAAGTGGAGATGTAGTCATGTGATTTTGACAAGGGGAAAAGTACGTTTTATGGGGATTTAAGGGTACCAGTCGAATCGCCTTGACTAGGGGAATACAGTGATGCTTTCGGATTTCTTCTAGCTGCTCTACTTCTTCTGATATACCGACTCTAATATCTTCAGTCTATTAATAGGGGTTTATGCCAACTCCAAGTTTAGGTTGTGATGACGTTGATCAAGGTTAGGGGAGATAATTCTTAGAGACAACTTATTCTTACTATTTGAGGGGAATATTGATATTAGAGAGATGGGAGGTGTATGGTTGGATTCATCAGGGTTAGGGGAGTAGAATTGTGTATTCTTTGTGGCGGAACTCTGCTTATTGAGTCCAGTAAGTGGGGCTATAAAGTCATGTATTTCGTAAGTATAATCTAAGTATCCATAATGAGAAGAGGAGTATGGAAGAAGGAGATATTTGGGGGATTTAGTTTGGGAAAATGGAACAGACTTCAAAATACTTGTTGAGCCCTCGTTAAGATGCTATAAAGAGTCTTAGATTGCTCTTTTGAGGTATTATTGATCTCAAATTAGACCCCTTTTTAATGATCATGCTAAGTATAGCTTGAAGTAAAAGTCAACTAATAGCCGTTGTAGGAGTCCTAAGACAGGGGATTCGAAAGAGAAGGAATATGAGTGGTAACAGTGCATAGAAAGATGATGGTGAAGTTCAAGGGGGTATAAAGAGACGTTTTGACCACTTTTTATGTGCTTTTTGGCTCCCTTATATCTCCGTCAATGGCCTTGTAAAGTATGACTATGCTTAGTAACAGCATCTATCCAGAATACAAGAGATGCCCAGAGGAAGTAGAAACGGCCAATATTTAGGCTAGTAAAGCTGATATCCATGTTCTTGAGGGTATAATGAAACTCTCTGAGTTTTTTATTTTCATTTTCCTCCAGTCATTATTGTTCCAATCAACTCCTATTCATCCTTACCCTTAGAATCATAGCATTATCTCCAGACCTTCCACATCTAACTGTAACACACTACCTGGTACCAGGTACATACTTGTAGAGAGTGTTATACCGCACTAATGTCAAACAAAAGACCCATATCTAGCATATTGGAGTCTATTAAACCACGCCATCGAATTTTCTCTCTTATATCTTCATTTTTCTTCTTCATTCAATGTCTCTTGTTCTTCATGGATCATTCTTCCTTCACATGTCACCCATCAAACACGGTGTTCCACTTCATGAACATTATGGGCACTAAAAGGACCAAAAATATCGATCCTAAGACGTAGCTCTCACAATTAAAGCATTATTCAACAGAACAGACTGTTTTTTCTCATTTTCCTCATTTTTTCTCATTTCCCCATATCCTCCCTCAACACGTTCCATCTCCCCCATTCATGTTGCCCCAACCCTGAACTCTGATCTCGTCATTCTTTGCTGTATAACAGTCTGGGCAATGCAAGTTCATGTGGGGAGCGTCGATATGGGTTAGGGGAGAGAAACCACTGTTGTACTAGTGGTCAGGGTTAGGGCCAGAAGCCCGAGAATAAACCAATTTACCCCAACCTCAAATACGTCATCATCAACCCTCCTTTTGACCACCCTTTCCGTCTTCGAAACACATGGAAGATGTTAAACTTTATCGGGTGAAATTTCTGGAAATACAGGCTGCTGATTTGAAGGTGTTCCTGTTGTCGGAAATGAAAAAGAAAGGCAGAGTTCGGATCAGCGTCACGTGATTAGTCGATTCCCGCTTTCAAAATTCCAAATAGTCGAAAACCACACTTTTGACTCAGTCCACGTTCGTCATGCACTATGACCCATACTTGATGTTGGCCTCTGAAATACAACTTTCCATTGAGCAGACGAAAATGAAATCTGAAAGCAGATTTAGACTCGCCTTGATGAGGCGGCTCGAATGATATCTTTATTTCTGTCAAAAGTCGACTTTTTAACCGACCTCCGTTATCGGCCGAAACACATGGAAGACGATAAAGTTTCGATAGGATGGAAGGGGGAAATCTGTAGAATAGGATTGAGATGGAGTAGAGAAAAATGGAGAGTTGCGTTAGAACCAGCTCCGCGAGTTTAGTCACGTGACGGACTTTCAGATCAATTGGTTCATTAAATCATGCTCTAGGGGGAGATGTATTCTTGCAGTCTTCTATAACCATAGTATGACTGGTCAGAAGTGACCTATCAGAGAAGATAAATAATGGTCCAATTTCATTTCTGAGAGTACCTGTAGACTCCCCTCATCAAGGCGATTCAAAATATCTACTTTGTATGCCTGTAGCACCCAAACTGACGTCTACAACCCCCACCCTTCCTCTTTCTACAACACCCGCCATGTAACAAACCTTATCCTCCTTACGCTAGTACATAATGAGTCACTCGTCCTCCTCCATCTTCCTCCCACCAAACTACACAATGGCTGCCAAACAAGTTCTTCTGCTCGGCTCCGGCTTTGTTGCCAAGCCCACCGTCGATATTCTCGCCGCCACCGACGGCATTGAGGTGACTGTCGCCTGCCGAACCCTCGAAAAGGCCAAGGCTCTTGCTGGCGATGTAGCCAAGGCCAAGTCCGTGGACGTGGAGAACCCCGAGTCTCTGGACGCTGCTATTGCCGAGTGCGATCTCGTCATCTCGCTGATTCCCTACATCCACCATGCCACCGTCATCAAGTCTGCCATCAAGCACAAGAAGAACGTGGTCACCACATCGTACGTGTCTCCCGCCATCCAGGCTCTGGAGCAGGAGGCCAAGGACGCTGGAATCGTCGTCATGAACGAGATTGGTCTGGACCCCGGTATCGACCATCTGTACGCCGTCAAGACCATTGACGAGGTCCACCGAGCCGGCGGAAAGATCAAGTCGTTCCTGTCGTACTGTGGAGGTCTGCCTTCCCCCGAGGACTCCGATAACCCGCTCGGATACAAGTTTTCGTGGTCTTCTCGAGGAGTTCTGCTGGCTCTGCGAAATGCCGCCAAGTTCTACAAGGACGGCAAGATCGAGGAGGTGTCTGGCGAGGATCTCATGACTCTGGCCAAGCCCTACTTCATCTACCCCGGATACGCCTTTGTCTGCTACCCTAACCGAGATTCTTCCCCTTACAAGGAGCGATACGAGATCCCCGAGGCTGATACTATCATCCGAGGAACTCTGCGATTCCAGGGCTTCCCCGAGTTCATCAAGGTTCTTGTTGATCTGGGATTCCTGTCCGACGACAACGTCGAGACCTTTGCCGTGGGCTCCAAGCCCGCCTGGAAGGACGCTCTGGCCGCCCAGGTTGGCGCCAAGGGCAACTCCGAGGAGGAGATTATCGCTGCCATTTCTTCCAAGACCAAGTTCAAGGACGAGGACGACAAGGAGCGAATCATCAACGGTTTCCGATGGCTCGGACTCTTCTCCGAGACCCCCATCACCGCCCGAGGCAACCCTCTGGACACTCTGTGCGCTACCCTCGAGGAGAAGATGCAGTTTGGTCCCCGAGAGCGAGACATGGTCATGCTCCAGCACAAGTTTGGCATTGAGTGGGCCGACGGCAAGACCGAGACCCGAACCTCGACTCTGGTTGCCTACGGAAACCCCGACAAGTACTCTGCCATGGCCGAGCTGGTCGGTGTGCCCTGTGCCGTTGCTGTCAAGCAGGTTCTGAACGGCACCATCAGCACCCCCGGTATCCTTGCTCCCGTCAACCCCGCCATCAACGGCCCCCTGATCAAGGAGCTCAAGGAGGACTACGGCATCGAGCTCATCGAGAAGACTCTTTAGATGTAAGTTAAATATATGTGAACTATAGATATAGTAGAGAGGTTTGATAGGCTGAGATGCTGAAAAGAAGACTTATCTCAAGACTTTGTATGGCAAGTTGAGAAGATGACTGGATATTCACAGAGAGAAACGGGTGTAATGTATAAAGGGACTTCTCTCGTATATTCGGGATGTATCTAAATCGTCAAAATAGTACCTCCAGAATGATGTCCTCATGAAGTAAAGTCCAAGTAAAGGCTAAGTAACCGTGCTGAGCGAAATGTGTCAGAATATCACTTTAAAAGAGATAATTGATGTACTTTGCAGCAGCTATTAGTCATTTATGACGTATGCTTGATAGTACAATGATTTGAGCAGTTTTAGAATACAATTTGACACTTCTTCATTCTCCTTCTTCTCTGCTCTAAGTATAAACCAATGTCCATTCTAGAGAGGAGTCTAGAACTGGTATTAATAAGCACAATATGACAAAAATAACTGTACCATTCTACTCGCACAGTTCAACATAATCATACTATGCAGTTCTTTGGATAAAAAACACGTTCATTCAAACCGTCAACTTTTCCCTTACAATCACCCTAGATTTTGTTAGCTTTTTGGCCAAAATGCCCTTGCTGACTAAGCAGGGTTTTCGGAGAAACTGAAGCTACAGACTTTTAAAGGATACCGAAGTAATCTTCTGACTCTCCTAATCTCATTTATATGATTGGTTTTCAGTTTTGGGTGCCATAGTGCCGCTTTTTCCTCCAGTAAAGTTCCCTTAAATCCAGTTCACCCTTGGTTTGGGCTTTTTCAGAAATTTCTCAAAACTCCCAATTTCGAATTTTTCCAATCCACCTAAATTTTGGGAGAGTCGAAAAAGAGCCCTACAGCAGCACAACAGAGAAGAGGAATGGGTTAGAGAGGTGGTGGAGTGAAATGAAGTGGCTAGGGGTGTTCTATAGCGTTAGGGGGTCGTTTTTGGCTGTCTTTGATAGTCTTTCTGAGTATTTAAAGGCCAGTTATAGAGGCTGTTGCGTCCTTGAACTACACTTGGAATGACGTTTTTTAGGCTATTTTCCCGCACAGTTGTCCAGGATTTGGGAGGTGGCTGAAGCTAACTATAATGTCAAGTAAAGGGGAAGGGAGGGTAGCCACTTGAGTGAGCAGTAAAGAAGTATCTAGACAAAATAAATAGTCAAGGAAACCAAAAAAGCATGGCTCTATCAGCTCCACTAGTTTTTATCTCTGTAGCACATCTACGACCCCCAGTATGAAGTCTAGCCATATTTTTCCATAAGTAATTCTCAACTAAAAGGTCTAGGGATGATCTGAAGACAGTATATGGCAAAACAGACAAATGAGAAGTCAGAGGTATATGCTGAAAGTGAGATGTACCTAGAATGATCTCTACCAAATACAATGTACATCTATAGACGTCTTAACAATTGATACAGACACACCTACGTTCAATTGGTATTCACTGTGTTGTATCTGACAGCTCTGAAGGTCAAGACTTACACCTTCAATCGACCCTTTGATACTGTTCCAGGGACCACTACAGAGAGATGTTTCTAAGATGCTGTATGATACAGCTCATCTTACAGTAGAAAGTCATGAACCTGTAGAAAGACAGATACAAATGAACCATGCGAGACTCATATAGACCTCCAACCATCTCCATGATCTCAGCAGTATCTAGATAATTAGTCATAATGGCACTTTAGGAAGACAGTCTCCAATGAACACAATGACATCTGTATAGATTATGAGCTAGATAAGGTGGAGAAGACATCCTCTGTAAGTCTGTTCTTTAGATACATCTTTTGTCATTCTCAACATCCATCAGATCATCAATCCTGTAAGAATGATGAGTCGTGTAGAAGAGAAGTCATATCGGCCTCTAGGAGACCCATGACAAGAGTTAGACAAATGGCATGTCACACTAGATCCGCTTTTCAAGATGCTTGTATCGACAGTATCCCACAGTTGTATGAAGCCTTCCTTTACCTTTGGGTGTCAAGTCATAGCTTCAGTCATCAATGTCATCTCAATCATCCACCAGTCGATAAGAACATCCAACCTTTCATCACATCGTCTACTTGTCCATCACCATTCATCTGACATTGATGTTGTCATACCCTCACCACCGCCACCTCTTCCGACATGGCCCCAGTACCAGCATTGAAGCAGCGGGACAACATTCTCATTTCGTCCCCCCACCCCACTAATGGTCTGTGTCCATGCTACGTTAAAAAACACAAGCCGGTCACCCACGCAAGAACTCGTTTAAAAAACTCGTAATAAAAAAAAGATGTTTTCCAAAAATTCCTCTAAAGCCGACTGCGGCAAGCCGCAAGGCAATAGAGAGCGGTCATGGTTAAGTTTTCAACCAGCAAATACACAATCTCGGACGAATCCTCACTGATATGCGTAATGCCCGAGCATAAAGATGGGGGAAAAAAAAGAAGCCGTAGGAGGCGCGTGAAGGGTGTATATATACTTGGGACAGGGGTTAGGGTTGGGTGGGCGAGTTAGGTTTGGAGTTACCCGGGAGTGGTGAACTAGTGACATAATCAAGAGCGACAGGAGCAACTGATGGCTGGTATTCAATTGAGGTTATCTGAGGAATGTACCGCCCTTTTTGCTCTTTTTGTGAAGGTTTCCCTAATGAGATCTACTCATTTTTTTTCTTCTTAAGGCTATGACTAGGCGAAAAGTGATTTAATGGCCCTGGGATACTGACAATGAGACTGAGACGACCTCCAGCTTCATTTTGATACCAAACAGGATGGATTTGGTCTTTCCTGGACCCCTTTCAAATGTGTCTTCATGTCATTCTACTTCACAACATAGAAGGTTATGTTAGTGATACCTCTGGGAGGGTCAGTTTATTAGGGGAGTTAGTGGAATGAAATGGCTGAAATTTTGACAGTGGGCTACGTTGGAGTCTAGGAGTATTCTGGCCCAAAATCTAAGCGATATCTTTTCAATTGACATTTATATGCTAGTCATGATGGCTTGCCCTACTGTATACAAGAAGGTCAACCTACACGGGAAAGGAGTAAATGAAATCGACTAAAACTTTGTCAGTACGCTCATTCTTATCTATAAGAAAACATTTCTTCAGAAATTCTTGACACTTCTCATCACTTGATTCTCTTTTAGTACTGCCAAGTTTAGTACCTCGCTAAGGGGTTTCATTGCCTACGTTTGGAAGATTAGTCAGCCGATTTTTAACTGTTAGTCGGCCAGTGTGTCCAATCCACGCTCTGAACTATTCAGCACAACCGTCTAAGCGATACCCATCGAATAGTGATTCCACTGTGGACATGTTGATACATCTATGGGAAGATGCTTGTTAGATGAGTTATACCTAGCTCAAGCAATAATTAATAGAAAGACCCGAGACCTGGGTGACAGGTTGAACACATCGTCAATAGTCACTCGCTGAATTTTTTTCCCAGCTTTTCTTCAAATTGACGTTTTCATAGTAAACGTTCTGATACCCTTCTACTTCCAGCAAGGTCCACCAACCTGAATAATGACGCGATGGAAACAGGTGAAAGCTTGTTATGAGGTTTCGTTGATTTTCTAGACCTCAACAGGGCAATAACCAGGCAATATATCTCATCCAGGTGCTCTTAAGGTACTATACACATATCAGCTACCTCTAGACCAAGAAAAGAGTCCTTCTATCTGAACAAATGGCCATCTGAAACAACTCAAAAGTCTGTCATCTGACTTCCCAAACTGTTGAGAGTACCTATCTCAAATTTCAGAGACATCTACCCTGAATTGGCGCTCCTACAGTACTCATGTTTCATGCTCCTCCACATTAGGAACGCCCATGTACCCAGAGAACTAGCCCATGAACACATTTCAAAACCTGACATTTCTCTCACTACATCCACAAAGCGTACCCCTATAAAACTTTCAGGTGATATCATACAAATTGACGTTTCTATTGAGGACGGAAGGATACCACTCTATGAATCAAAGATGTCACATACGAAGAGAACCAGCAATTAGAAACAAGTGAACACTTGATCTTCTTTTTAAAACACCCATTAAGTGTACTGCATCAAAATATCTAAGCATTACCTTCCAAATAGACGCTTCAATGTTATACATAGGAATACCCCTCTACAGTAAAGAGAGACAGTCCATTCACCAAGAGAAATAGCCAGTGGAAACACATGTAAACTTGACACAATTATTAGCCGACCGCAAAGATCAATTTCCAAATTTCTCTGAGCTCTACCTCTCTTACTGCCGTTTCTATGGAAGACATGAAGATATTCCTGTAAGGTATAAGGGTGCCTCCTACATGAGCAAATGGCCATTCAAGACACTTGAAGACTTGATATTTCAGTCACCAGAGCCGCGAAGATAAATTTCTCAGCTTCTCTAAACACTACCTCTCTCATTGACGTTTTCACAGTACATATCCACTTCCCCCACCAGTACTATGATAGAGTCCCTCATAACCAAAGATATCGCGAACAGAAACATACTAAAACTTGACAGTACTATTCTCGCACCCACGCACAGAAACTCACAAAATTTTCTAACTCTGAGCTTTTAGATTGATGTTTCTATGAAGGATGCAAGGAGACCTCCCCACCATGAAGAAGTCGTCCATATCTAAAGAACTAGCACATAGAAACATACCAATACTTCGCGTTCCTTTCACCACAGCAACTATAATAACTCCCAAAAACATCTAACTTTTATATCTCAAAATGACGTTTCTATGAAGGACATGATGATACCACTCTGAGATACATAGATGCCATCAAACAAGAGAACTAGACAGCAGAAACACGAGCAGACTTGAAATTATGTTCATTGTATTTATTAAGAGCAATTCCCTAAAATATCTAGCTCTGATCTCTTGAACTGACGTTTCTATGAAAGACATAGAGGTACCTCAACGTTGTACTGAAGCCCTCCAAACTTGGAAACTAGCCGGCAGAAACGGCTGAAAAGTTTCCCATTATGTACATATAATCTCCAGGATCCCCCCCATTCCATTACCTAACCCTCACCTCATATTGACAATTCTACGACGAAAACTCTTCTACCTCCACCTACCGCTAAACTGCACCTATTCACAACACATTACCTAACTAAACACCCTCCGTCGAACTTCTCTGAGCTGACTTTCCCCCTCCCTCCTCTTCTCGTACCTCCTCTTCTCTAATCGTCCCCCCGTTCAACGAAGGAACATAGACTGAGTTTTCTGGTGACTTCTCCAGAACCAGAGGACTCGGTATTTCTCTTGGTTCACCCTTCACCAGTCGCTTCGAGATACCCACCACATCCCAGGGCGTTTTCGGGTTACTCTGGACAAAAATCTGGTCGATATCCTCCAACGTCCTACCCATAGTCTCTGGATAAAAAAAGTAGATAGTAGGAACCATGGCAGCATTAATACAAGCAAAGATAATATAAGTTTTCCACTTGATATTGTTAAAGGCCACCGGGGTCACCATAACCACCATGAAATTGAACACCCAGTTGCCCGAAGTCGCCAATCCGGTGGCTGGAGCCCTAACCTCCAGACTGGTGATTTCCGCAGGGTACAACCAGGACATTCCCAGCCATCCTATTGCGAAAAACGAGTTGAACACAAACAAAAACACCGCTGCTGCAATGCCCGCGCCTCCGTTCCCTAACCCTCCATCTTCTCGAGTCGAAGAAGCGTATACACATCCTGTTAAGATGGCCATTGTAGCTGCTTGACCTACTGTTCCGAACAACATGAGTTTTCGTCGTCCAAAGCGTTCAATTGTGTAAAACGAGATCCACGACGCTAGAAAGTACTCTGTTCCATTACAAGCCGCCAAAATCCGCGAGTTTAGAGCATTCATACCGATCGAAGTCTGGTAAATGTAGGCTGCATAGTATGTGATGAGGTTAATACCGGTGATTTGGTGCATTACTTGGACCCAATAAGCCAGCATTGTTCTGTGAAAGTGTTTTTTGTCGCCAAACGAGAATAACAGCTTGATTTGGTTCCCAAAAGATAAGTCTTTTCCGATTTCAACGTCTCCTTGAGCCACCCTCTTTCGAGCCTCTTCTCCCTCGTATCCATGTTGAGCCAGTTGTCCTAGAAGAATGGACTCTTTGACTCGAGATACCTGTTCAATCACGTACGGATCGTCCAGACTCACATCTTCCAAAGCTGCAAAAACTGCGGCTGCTTCGTCATACCGTTTTTTCTTGACTAACCATCTTGGAGACTCGGGTAAAGACAAGATAGTACACGTTAGAAACAGGGAAAAAACAATCTGAAACGCCACGGGGAATCTCCAGTCGGCGTCGTTGGTTTTGACGAAATAAAATCCAAAATCGATCCAATAACTCAGTGCTATTCCTCCAGTAACTAGCGCTCCTTCTAACATGACTAAAGCTCCTCTTCTTTCGGGTCTAGCACATTCAGCTTGAAGAATAGGAACCGTGGCAGTTATAAATCCGTTTCCAATCCCCGAAATGACTCTTCCCACGATAAATTGCGAAAGATCGTAGGCTGCACATTGCAAAATACCGCCAATAGTCATGATAATAGAGCCCCAAAAGATCATGTATCTTCTGCCCGTAATATCGCCTGCCCACATGGTAAAAAGAGCTCCCAACATACATCCAATCTCGTAGATACCCACGGCGGTTCCCTGGATGGTTGTATTGAACGATTTGACCTCAGGAGGGAGATAAGAGGAAGTGTCCATACTGGGGAATTCTTTGACAAAGGTGGGTAAGGTGAGTAGCCCTCCCATGACTCCTTGGTCGTATCCGAAGAGTAAAAAGCCGATTCCAGCAATAGCTGCGACGACTCTGTGTAATGAGGTGCCTCGGCATCCGAAGAAGGAGGTCCTCACCACAGTACTGGTAGGTGGTTTGAAGTATCTGAGCATGTGGAAGTGAACTGAAGAAGTGACATACCTGTCAGTAAATATATATCAAGAAGAGCATCGTGAAGCTCGTCTGAGGAGGGGAAGGCTACCGGTAGTTAGTTGGCTAAATCAATTCAGTAGGTGCCAGGAGGGTGGGGGTAGGGGGCCATAGTGGAAGTTAATCTTGGACATTTGAAAGGGAGAACAGTATCAAATCCGTCCAGACTTCAGCCAGTAGCTCCAGTGATAGAAAGAAGTGAGTTGTATGGTTAGTAGGAATGTAGACAATGAGTGATGTACTTACTATACCAGAAGTGGTATCAGCTGTGTCAATTGCACGTGTTACATCACTGAGGTTGTAAAGTGGTATGGAAGAAGTCAAGTTACATTGTACCTGTACCGTTTTTAAGTATACTGCGGGATGTGAAAATATCGTCTTACAGAAGCTCACCTCTTTGACTCATGCTCCTAAAGACGTGAATCTGACACTCACCTAAAAGACCTAAAAGACGACTTTAGACAAAAGAAATGTATACAGCAATAGTGGAAGTAGAGTGCATATGAAGGAGGAGAAGTACTCAGAAACAACAGAAAAGCTACTATAAGTAAAGTACATAATATGAAGACGAAAGAGTACTCAAAAAGACAAAAAAATAAAACTAGAAGTAAAAGAGATCATTTATTCTCGTTTGTACAGCATCTCTCACTTCTCACCTCACTTCGCCAGTTTAGATACCCGATAAGAGGTTAGACTAGTCTTGTCATATTAGATACGTGATTGAGACTAAAGGGGGGCTAAAGAGGAACTAAAAAGAGGTATTTAAGTGGGCATTTTGTAGGAGCAACGTGATATCAGGCTGTATATACTGTTTTAATGGTCATTAATATCTGTTTTGGTATGTCTCCTAGTAATACCAAGTACTACAGTTACCAAAGATATCACTCTACTCGGCTACCAATAAGTCTCTAACTCTCGGTTACCCCCACTACCCCACATTCCATCTCTTCCCCGCATCGACTCTTCCCGCTATCGACTCTTCCCGCCATCTCCTCCGACTCGGTGACTCCTTTGAGCCATGTACACGTGCTAATGTTAGTGTGGGGGTGAGAAGAACGAGAACATGAACAGGGTAAGGGTAAGAGATATGAGAAGCACTCCATGAATAGAGGGTTAGGGAAGTATTCTACCAACAGATTTGTCAGAAAATATTGCTTGTACCCCTACTTGTCGTCTTCCATGTCTTCTTCTCAACATTATAGTCTAGTTCATAGTCCCGTTCAGGCGTCAGGTTCGTGCCGTGTACCTAGTAGAGTAAGAGTTGGCGGTGTTAGTGGTGAGTACGTGTTAGAAGGATTATTTCAAGTTTGGAACTTGTTTTGGAGTCTACCGGTAGCCGGATTAATATCAGTCTTGTGTCTTTAGATACTACCGTAATGTTTCATGACATACTGTAGCTACAGGTCTTCATACTCGTAAAGCAACATAGAAGAACAACACAAGCACAGCCTAGAATAGACAGACTCTTAAATCTCAGAAAGTTCACGTTTATCCTTGTCTAGATACTGTTATCATGCAGTATGCCCTATCTATGTATTCTGACGCCCTCCACTTCCCCACATTTGGACGTTGGCGTGGGGGTCAGGGCCAACGGAGCCGTTTTACTGAGTAGGTGCTAACAGCGGCTATTCAGAGAGGGGAGCGAATCTTACCGTTGCTTCGAATCCAGCCTTATTTCAGGTAAGAGGGTGAACCTCCAAAAGGGGAAATAACCCTACTGAGGGTAAATGTCAATGTGGGGTTGCGATTGGGGTTTGGGCTATGACTTCTTTGAGCTTCATTATTCCGGGTGTCTACTTTGGGTAGTATTGACTAATAGACTAGACCAAAGTGTCCTGAGGTTGTAGACAACTTAAGAGTGCTCATAATTGAAGTTATCGTGTGGTGAAAGAGGTGAGGAGTTGGTAAAGGTGAGGGAGTCGAAATGAGATACCGTCATAACCAGTTGTTTGTCTTTTTCTTGCTATTTTCAATTTTTCATTGGTCTCTAAAGATACCCTTCTACCAACACACTGAAGACTAACAAGAATTTTATATACATCATATGAAAGAAGATATGTCCACAGATTCAATTTCAGAAGTCGTCTCAATAAGCAGTACTATGACTCATTTCTTCTCAGCGAACACCTACAAAATGGAGAAGTTATCATCACTACCCCTTTACTTGGGACTTTACTTGGGAGTAGTTAAGACCATAATCCACATGTGATTATTTTACGGTTCCAGGTACTCTAGCGATGTTTAAAACATACTGTTAAAACTAGAGAGCTCACATTATATATGTCAGCCTATCTACCGCGAGTGTGTCAATACAAAATCTCTGAATATTCACACTTCCCGTTCTCCAGATCCTACCCTAACCCTAGCACCACCTATTTGGCGACCCATAACGAGACTCTGAGGAGATAAAGAGATTTTCAAAAGGGTACTTTCTTTCAGATACAACAGATTTTGAAGTTACCATGTTGTTACCTTCTTCATATCACCGACTTTCGGTACTCCTCAGGGATATACTTATAGTTCCTCGAAAGAGGACCCTCCTAACTGCTCTACAACTACAAGTACCGTACCGGTACCGGTACATATACCAGCAAAAAATTCAGGGAGCACTTCTAAGAGCTGCAAATCCATATTTATTGTAGATCCTTCTTACAATAAGACATCTCCTAGGACCATATCATCGTTGTCCTATGCTCCTACTCCCTATAGCAGTATAGCAGTAAAAACACCCTCAGAGATACTGTAAGTAGTGGTAGAAGCGTATGCAATTCGATATCCACTAAACATTCTACTTCCCTGCAATGATAAGGTCCGTGCCAAAGTTTTGGTGCACCTAAAGACCTCTACATTGTTCTTGTCCTGTACCAGCCATGAAGATTATGAAGGTCTGTAGTTAGATTAAATCACTTCCTGCCTCTCAATGAACCATTGTGAGCACTTCAATGCTAGAAAAAGACTGCTCCTATCCGAATTACGCATCAGCCACATTGGCTGACTATAGATCATTGCTATATACAAGTAGAGTCAAAGATAAGGAAATACTTTCCAACGACACTGTTCAAACAAACGCCATGTTCCTAAATTGTCTATCAAGTCACTTGTTTGGCTCCATCTCATCATTCAGATATCCCAAGAGCACCCTCACCTCAAACTGCTGTGTATCAATATGTTCGGATTAGGAGCGAAGCGAGTAATCGCTACTAAGCCAACGCCAGTGCTAGCACTGAGTGACTGACCAGTGGAAAGGGGTCCACAACAACGGAGACAGGAAGTGGATCAATATGAGTTCTACCAGACTCAATCAGATTTGATAACTATAGCATTGGTACAAGTACAAATATCGATACCGGTAGCTAGTTCATTCCAAGTACGCCATATCAACCCCTGCTCTTTGAACTACAACACCTACCCGCACTACCCATATTCATCTAATAAATAATTACTGATCTATATCCTTTATCCCACATTTTTGCCCTCCTGTTCCTCCACCACTTCAGCCTCCTCCTCGGACTCCGTCTCTCCCTTTGCATCCTTCATCTCCAGCGGTCTCTCTTTAATAATAAAGACAAACAAGTACCCTAAACACAACCCTAGACAGGTCCAGAACATGTCTCTGAAGGACTTTGAGTACATGAGTTTGGCGACTTTTTGCACAGATTCAGAGTAGTTTTTGATCAATGTCGTGGAAGCTGCTGCATCGGCTCCAGTCAACAATTCTCGCAAATCGTCAGGCAACAAATGGCCCAGTTGTTCATTTTCAGTCTGCATTTTATTCTGAAACACAACTCCTCCAATAGCGATTCCAATAGAGAAACCGATTGTTCTAAGGAACCCCCAAGTAGAAGTCGCAGTGGCGATATCTTGAGACTTGATATGGGTATGTAACGCGATGAGAGTGGACTCAAAGTTGGGTCCAATACCTATTCCCCATACAGTCACCCAAAGAATCTGTTTGGCGGTGTTTGAATCTGGATTCAGAGTGACAATCATACCGTTGAAAATAGCTGCCAAAGAAAAGCCGACAATCATGATAATCTTGTATTTGCCCGTTTTAGTGATAATATAACCACTAACGGCCGAAGCCAGACCCATGAGAATCGCCTGAGGAAGCAGGTAGACGGCTGCTCCAATAGGAGACTTGTTGTAGACAGATTGGTACATGAATGGAGTGAAGTAAGAGACTGCCATAAACGTGGTTGAATGGAAGAAAGTGCACAGAAGAGCTCCTGTTCGGGAAAAGTTGGTAAACAGTCTCAAGGGCATCACCGGTTCTTTGGGAATGTACTTTTCACAAAGGACAAAAGCAATGTAGAGAACTCCACTAAGAGTCAAACAAACAATGACGGGAGCGGAATTCCACGCAAAATGAACTCCTCCCCAATCCAGAGCCAGAAAGAGACAAACGGTCGCACAGGTTATGAGTATAATGCCGAGAAAATCGATCCGCATCAGTCCTTCCCGAAGAGTCGTAGGAGGAGACTTGATATTGGCCAACCAAGCCATGAAAACAAAACAAATTCCGGCAATAGGCAAGTTCAAAAAGAAACACCATCGCCATTGACCTCCAGACGCAAAAGCGCCTCCTAAAAGAGGTCCCATACATCCTCCAACGGCCCAAGTGGCTCCAATAGCGCCCATGAATGTTCCTCGATACTTGAGATCGATAATGTCAGCTACAATGACATTAACAAGGTTGGAAATACCGCCTCCTCCAATTCCTTGAATCACTCGTCCACTAATCATCATTCCCATGTTGGTAGCTGCTCCAGCAATAGCCGAACCAATCAGAAACAGGGCAATAGACAGTAGGATGATGGGTTTCCGGCCAAAAATATCAGCTAAAGCGCCATAAGCAGGCATGGAAGAAGCACATGCAAGGAGATATGAAGTACCGATCCACGTGTATCCAGAAGAAGATTTAAGGGCAGCCACAATCTCGGGTAAAGCTGTAGTAATGATGGTCTCATCAATAGCTACAAGGAGAGTACACACACAAAGCATGAAACAAATGAGATACCGTCGGGTTTGGGAGAGATGGTCCTGGGTCACGTGACCGGGGGGAGTGCATGAGGAGGTCATAATCTGTGGAGCGGAGTCACGAGCACTGATTTGGGAACGATGAGTCAGCGTTCTTTGGAGAGTCAAGCCGGCCAGGGGGGGGATTGACGTGGTTCTGCCAACGTCTGACTCAGCATCGACAAACTGCTCCGGCTGAGTCTCCAAGTCACGTGACATATCATGTGACTTTAAATCCGCCGTGAAGGCCTCAGGTTGGTATTCGCGGGAGTCACGTGATTCGTGAGCCTTCTCATTTGGGTAATGTGACAAATCATGTGACTTGGAATCCGGATATTGCCCAGGTTCAGTTGTGTGAGCTGTGTGGTGGTCATGTGACGTCTGGTCCAGGTCACGTGACTCGAGTTGTGTCTTCTCATCCAAGTCACGTGACTGAACCGGTTGCTCTTGGGTCCTTTCACGTGACCTGCCAAAGCTGTCTATCGTCTCTGACATGACTGATGTGATGTATGGGTAGGTGATGTGAGGTGGGCTATGTGTGCAGAGTAGGTGAAGTGTGTGGTCACGTGGTTGCTTCTAGGTCACGTGAATGCTGTTGTGTGATCACGTGACTGCTGAGTAATCACCTATTGTCTTAATGCCGATTGTTGTATCGTCTGGACCCCAGACCTATATATGTACGGCTCGAAATTCTTTTTGGCGAAATTATTTTGCCGCGCTAAAGATGCAACCTTTTTTGAGTCTAAGTCTGAGCTTAGTCGAGTGTTTAACGAGGTGGTGGGGAAGGAAGTATTGAGTGATGGAGGGGGGTTATGGGAAATCTGAAAAGTGCATTTTGTTCGGAATTGTTGTCCGAGCAATTTGGCGTTTTTGGATTTAAAAATGAATGAATATTGGTCCAGTTATAGTGACTCTTTTGCTCCCCCCCTCACTCTCCTATCTAATGTTAAACGGCACTGATAGTGAGTCAGAGATACGACTTTTGGAGAAGAGCAAGCGAGTAAAGGTGCTGTTTTTTCGCCAAAAATCGACTCATTCGACGGTCTAGAATTGATCTAAAGTTGCTCTGAAACATTTGCCACTTTTTTCCATTCCATATAACGCTGCCAAGTCTTCTACTTCATACATCTCGCTTAGTTTAGCTCGGGCTTCTCCGACCTCCGTTCGGAACCTTGTAACTTGTTGGAAAGGGCTCCAAAGAGGCTCAGTTTGTGGCTGGAGATAGTTGGGAGCGTTATCAGTGTTTTGCCCGAGTTTGGGCGGGATTGGGACAGTTCTGACAGAGTTGAGGGAGGACGAAATCTGGTGGTTAGGGTAAGAATGGAAACAAGACTTAGTGCGAAAAGCCACACTTTGGCCGCTTTTTTTGCCACCTTTTGGCCACATTTCTGGTTGCTTTCACCGTCTCCACGCTGACTAATCAACGGAACAAAAATCGGAACAGAATCAGCCCATTTACACCGCTTCAAAGACGCCTGGAAGACAGTTGGTAAGCAGGTATCTGTAGGTACAGAGTTTCATGTGGAGGGAGGATTAGAGCCCTGATAACTCGTTTGTTAATGCCCCGATTTTGATTCTGACTGCAGATTTGGAATCAGCAAGACGAGACGAACAAAATGGTACCCTTATATCCCCTACTTTCGCACTGGATCACCTCATAACCTGTATCCCCCCAGTTATGCTTATTTCACCTTATTACCAACAGAGGTCTAGACCTGGAAGAGAGCAATAGCCGAAGCGGATAAGTCATGTGATAAATAGAGCATTGTGAGTCAGCCGGTCACGTGACAAATACATTATGACTCTTTTCGTCACGTGACCTAATTAACATACCCTCCTACTATCAGCCTTACGTCTCCCCCATCCCTCTCCTCGGATCGACATTCCACATTGGGAAATTCCACTTTTGAAAAATGCGCATTTTGTCACCAGCCACTCGACATGGGTGTAGATAAGGTCACGTGATCAAAACGGAAGGGGAAAAAAACGGGTATATTGGAAAAAATGAGTCTTGGCTACGTTAGCGCGATGCATAGGTGGGGATTTATAGGTGGGGAAGATGGATGATAGATGTAATAGATGTTTTTAGTAGGGAAAATGAAGGGTTGGATTATAATGAGATGTAGAGGTGCTAGAAGGTAATGAGTGGGTTGGTTGTGATCAGGAGATCGAGGGGAAAAGAATGGTGGTGGTTGGGGAGAGATTGAGGCGTTATTGAGGGAGTTAGGGGGAGTTGGTGTTGTGTTCCGGGTTATATAATGGGAGAAAAGGGGGGTTATTAGACAAGTGGGAAGTAGATGTGCTACAGAGGCGTAAGTATGTTCATTCTACTCAGGACATCACGGGGAGGAGATTGGTGGTACTATCTCTGAAATTGGGTGAATATTGGAGAAGTTGGTCGGGATATGGCAAATGAGCCGAGGTATTATGATTCATGAGAAAATGGGGTCCTTACTAAGATGTCATGGGAAACGCTACTGAGCGAAAAACACATTCATTGCAATTGCCGTAATTAGGGGATGAAAATGGTGCAATTCTTTTCTGAATCTGAGTAGTCTTAGGGAAGTTGGCCATATAGGTACTGTTCATGGACTAGTTAAGAAGAGAGAGGTGCACTAAAAATGGCGATTAGAGGTCCTACTGAAGAATAACTGAGTGAGTTGTGATTGTGAGAAGTGGGGGAAGAGAATGGTGTAGTTTCTATTGTGACTGGACATATATTGGAGAAGTTAAGGGGTAGTAGAGCTAGTAGCGCCAACCTATTGCTATAGATGTATAACAGCTCCGGGAAAAGAGCTGAAACTGAGGTTATATCACGACTTGAGTGTACTCACTTGAATCATTAGAGTGAGGGGGATTTAATGGTAATACTGGCTCTCAAATTCGAGCACTTTTAGAGGAGCTGTGTCTGAGAAGTGATGAGTTGAGAAAAGGAGGTTCACTTAGAAAGACGAAATAGAGGGGCAACTGAGAGATGCTAATGATGGTTATGATCCTGGGATTCTGGGGAGTCTGAAAATACAGCTCTCATGAGAATCGGAAGAATATTTGAGATTTTAGACTGGCATACTGATCATTTATAGTAGGTAAGGAGTAACAAATGCTCTGTTTATAGGACGTGTAATGGCATATATAAATTCGTGTGTTATTTCATTCGGACCGCAAAGAGCAGCTGAAGAGAATAGCCAAGCTCATCTCAAAATTGGACCTATATTGGAGGAGTTCTCCGGGATAGAGTGATGCCTTACAATGAGAGAACAAGAGATCATTCAAAAGAACGAATATGATAGTTAGAGAGATGTAAGAATATCCATTGTGATAAGGAAGGTTACTGGAGTCTGAAAATACAGTCCATTTAAAAATCGCCTGTATATTGGTGAAGTTATGTGCCAAACATGTTTTGATTCCTGGTATAAAGAGAGAAGTAAGTGGCCCGTCAATAACACGATACACAACAGCTATAGAAGAGTTAGCTATATCGTTCTGCCCTTGAAAGTCAGCAGAGAGCAACGGTGTTGCTCATTTTGAAATCTGATGTGTATTGGAGGAGTTATCCTTGATAAAGCTATACCTATTGCGAAAGAACAAGGTATCCACTCAAAAGCATGAATATGACTAGTTATAACTCCGTAAAAATGGTGGTCGTGATGCTGAGACTGAGAGGAATCTAATGGTACTACTCTCATACAAATCAGAGCACTTTTGATCAAGTTATGGCACTACTATAAATTATATACTACTCCCTCTTCACCCTCTTAACATCCCCATATAACAGCATAACGCCCTCGTATTCATGTTCCACTTGTCTTTTTTTGTACTCCAACAACTCTGGAACTTTTGCATCAGCTCTTATCATTGCTTGAGCAGCTAGAAGACGTATTCTGTCTTCTTTAGCCTGCCAACAAGTCTCCCAAAGAAGGAAAGCATCGGTGTATGAAAACAGGTGGATATCATGTGAGATCACGTGACAACATAGAGCTGTTAGCCTGCTCAAATTGCATGTTTTTGCGACTCCTAGTAGTCTTGTAGCGTCGGTAAACGAGATTTCAATCTCTTGACCATAAAGATATGACTTTAGATAAGACATTTGCGAGTATGAAAGATGAGAAAAAAAGAGAGTATTGTCTTTGGTGTACTGGACAAACAAATGAGCGTCTTTTGGAGGTTTTGGCATAGTAATCATGGTGTTATAGAGTACTATATCTCTGAGTCCTTCTCCATTGGTGAGGAGAACTGTCCAATCTAAGTGGATGGACTCGTTTTTTTGGTTCTCCAAGGTGTAGAAAAGAGTGGGTAAGGGTAAGGGGGGTCCAGAGGGTCGAAAGGGGCGTTTTTGGGGGATGATCGAGGGAAAGGGGGAGGTAGGGGAAGTGGACGAGTTTGATATTTGGTTTCGAGGTGCCAAAAGTGGTCCAATTTTGATGGGGACTTCAACGTCTTCTTTTTTGAGCTGAACTGACTCGTTTGGTATAGTTTTCACCTGGATATCTTCGTTTTTTACCCCAACTATCCTGACTTTCTCATCTTCAACTGTAGAGTTCTCTTTCACCTCATAATCTGTATCAAACTTCGTTTTTTTCTTCTCAAACTTGATGAAACTGTCTTCAAGCTCCCCAGAAACACTGGAGTCATCTTTTTGTGTACTTTCTTCGACAAAATCATTTCCAAAAGATGTACTGCTACTTCCACTGGCATCACCCACTTCCAGACTCTCATCTACCCTCTTCAACTTCTCCTCCTCTGTTTGAAAAGCCCTAACCGCCTCTTGGGGACTCTTCCCATACCTAACCCTGACCTCTTCAACTGTATGACTCTTCCAATTCTCTTCCAATCTCAAAATAACCACTCCATAAGCCTCTCTCTTTTTATCATAGAGCTCCAGTCTAAACGTGTTACAGTCAATAACAAAACACTCACATGACCCCCTTTTGGGCACTAAAAAAGCAGGTCCAGGATGGTACCTTTTGATAGTTCCGTTTTTCAGCTGAGTCTGGATTGAAAACGGCACAAATTCGCGTTTTTCTCGTTTTTTCAAAATTCGCACGAAAAAAAAGTCCTCCTGGTGCAACCGACCTTGAGTGTAGATTGAAGACGTAGATAGGGCTCTCAGAAAGCGGATTTGTGACATCAAAAAGGGTTAGGGATGAGCTGGCCACCAGAGAGCTCTACTTGGATATATATATTTGCCGTAGAATTATTTGTCATCGCATTCTAGTGCATTATCAAGGGGGAGGTGCATGTAGAGATAATAAGGAGAGTATACAAGATCTTTCTATGGTAATATATAGCTGGGGAAGTATTTGGTGGGTCACGTGACTGGCTTGTACGTGTTCTGCTTGAAAAATGGAGCATTTCAATATGTTTTGAAAAAATTGGGGCTGAGATGGAGAGTACTTGATGTTGAGTAAAGTTCAAGTATAGAGCCAACTGAAGGAGGATGCTGGAGTAGAGAGAAAAAGAGATATCGAAGTATTTTGTATGAGTCCTAGAACTAAATATTTGATGATCCTGGTAATTGCGCTACGCTGATCACAATGAGACTAGTCTCATCTCTCCTACTACTCTGTAACACCAAATTTGAACCCCCAGCGGAATCTTTCCTCAACTAATGTCAACTAAAGTGGGTGTAACTGACTGGGGCTGAGAAGAGAAGTCAAGTCAATGACCTCATTGGGCTCAGTTATAAGCCACAAAACAGAATGAATTGACTATCTCAGTGATGACTAAGAATATGACCTCTACCCCTAACCTCCACACACCTCCTAATATGACCTTCATGATCTCTCTTCCATGTCTAATATCACCACTCAGATCTACAACCAAGAGAGGTATTGACGCCAAGTAAAGCATGAAGTATTGGTAGTGCCATCAGTGCTCACTTCTACAAATATCTTTTTCTCATGTTCTTCTTTGGCGCACATCTCGCGTTTCTCTCACAACTCCCTCAATACTCATCCTAGAGCCCTGATAAGTACACCACCACAATCCTGACATTCCCAGCTTCATTTTGGTACCCATATTATCTATACTCCATGTTTTCTTCTCTTCCCAGTTTTCTATGTTGATATTCTCCCCCAGTCTTCCTCCCAATCAACTTCCAATCCGTCACTTTATTCTCCAGCATTGTATATGGAGTGTCCTCTCTACCTCCACCTAACTCCATCAATACCTCTCCAAAACGGATTCAGGAAACTGCATTCTATTCCCCTAGCCCATTAGAACATTGATATACCTTCATATTCACTACCGCCATTATTTCCCGCTCCCATGCTGCAAGAGCAGTTCCATCTTCTCTTTCACCATAGAAAGGGCAGTATATCAACTGATGAAGAGATGGATACGTAGAATGAGATGAGTCATGCATTGAATAACGATTATCCCGTTGTGCTGCTTCTCTTTAGTGTTGGATATGAGCCATTATTCTCCCACATACATTTTCTGTTTTCCCCAAAACATACTCTTAATCTGTGACCCTGACATACTCAACGAATCACACTGAGGTGGCTCAAAAGAGCACTAACCGAGTATGACACAAATCATACCGGCAAATACCCCCTCACCCTCTACCGTCCACCCACCGCCCGCCGAATTGGAGACAGAACATGATTGCGTCCGCCGCTTTGGTTGGTGTGTGTGTGGTAGAGAAGTGGAGGGGGAGGAAGAGAGGGAGAATAGCATAAGAGTCTGTATCTAAGGTGGGCTGAGGAGGGTATTGGGAGGGTATGAGTGAGGTTATTGGGAGGAGGGTGTTAAGGTGACTGTGTTTTTAGGGTAAGGTCAAGTAAAACACTTGGGAGTAGTTCACTGGGAGTAGTCATAAATGTAGCACTCTGTATAACATCCAAAAGTACTCCAATTTGCAAAATAAAAACACCACTATAATCCTTGCTTCATCCTGAACAAGATGGCACCCTCAAATTCGTTCCACCTCCCACTCCCGTACCTCCACCCACTTTAACTACAGTATCTTAGTTAAGCTTCATGCACCTCTACACACCACACTCCAGTCTACATCACCACTCTACATCACCACCCTCCCCCCATGACGATACCGTACCAGCCGTCGACGTACTACGGGTGTTCTCACGTGACCGAGTCGTACAAACCGCTGGGCAAAATCGGTGAAGGTACGTTTGGAGAGGTTTTTCGGGCGGAACAAATCACCACCAAACGACATGTGGCGTTGAAAAAGATTTTACTACATTCCGAAAAGGAGGGCTTTCCCGTGACAGCTCTGCGAGAAATCAGGATTCTCAAGCTGTTGAGGCACGAGAATGTGATTCCGCTGGTGGATTTGGCTGTGGAACGAGGAGACCAGTCCAAGAAGGAAAGAGGATGTGTCTACATGGTGACTCCTTATATGGACCATGATCTGGCTGGATTATTAGGTAATCAGTCGGTCCAGTTATCTCCTGCGCATATCAAGTGCTACATGCTGCAGTTACTCGAAGGAATCGGTTACTTGCACGCCAAAAAGTTCCTTCATCGAGATATCAAGGCTGCTAACATTTTGGTTAACGATCAGGGTATTCTCAAGCTCGCAGATTTCGGTCTAGCTAGAGGTTATGACGGACCAGTACCCAATTCAAAGACTGCCGGTGTCAATACCGAAAATCTAACGGCTATGGTTGTCACTAGATGGTATAGACCTCCAGAGCTCATTTTGGGAGACAGAAAGTATACTACGGCTATTGACATGTGGGGAATCGGATGTGTGTTTGGCGAGTTTTTCACTCGAAAACCAATCTTTCCTGGAGCCTCAGATATCGATCAGGGAAGCAAGATATTCCAGGCCGTGGGTGTCCCTACTGAAGAGACTATGCCTGGATGGAGTGTTCTTCCAGGGGCTCAAAACTCCAATATTTGGGGTACAGACGCGACTAATAAGTTGGATAAACTGTTTGGACGACTGTCAAAAGACGGACTGGACTTTTTAAAGGGTCTTTTGCTGTTGGATCCTACTAAAAGATTGACAGCTATTGGAGGTAAGAATCATGCTTACTTTAAGACGGAACCCTTACCCTGTCAACCTCATGAGCTTCCTAAATGGCAATCGTCCCATGAACTCGATAATCATAAGAGAAGAGAACAGGAAAAAAATGAACCAAAACCTGTGGTTAGGGAAAATAGACCGGTGAGGGAACCCAGGGAGAGGTCACGTGATTCAAGACCACGGGAGCCCCGTGATAGAAGGGGTCCAAGGGGACGGTTTGATTTTGAGAGGCCGGAGAGGAGACCTGAGGGACCGAGGGAGGCGAGGGAGTCACGTGACGGACCCCGGGAATCGCGTGATAGAGACAGGGATGTTCCTAGGGAGCCAAGAGACCGGGAGCCACGTGATCTGCCTAGAGAACCAAGAGACAGAGATCTCCCTCCTAGAGACCGGGAAAAGGACCTTTTCCCTAGAGACAGGGATTCACGTGATCTTCCGCCGCGTGATCTTCCACCACGTGACCTACCTCCACGTGACCGGGACTACCCTCCTCGAGACAGAGACTGGGATCGACGGCCTCCCAGGGATCGGGATTATCCCCCTAGGGACTCACGTGACCGGGATTATCCCCCCAGAGACAGGGATTATCCCCCTCGTGATTCACGTGACTTTGGCCCAAGGGATTCACGTGACTTTGGTCCCCGAGATTCACGTGACCGGGATTCTCGACCCCTTTCTCCATCTCGAGAACGGTTCCATAAACGGCCTCAGTTTGATATGTACTCTGACACAGATTATGACCGAGATGAGGACGACCGCAGAAGACGACCCGTGGCACGTGAGGTGACACGTGACGTCTACGTTCCGTCAAGGGGACGGGATCGGGAAGTTCCCAAGGGTCCTCCTCCGGGCCCAGGGGGGGATAGAGAGAAGGATGGGTCACGTGATGGAGAGAAGGGTGATAGGGGTGAGTCACGTGATAAGGGTGATTCGCGTGATAATGATGGGTCACGTGACGATAAGTCTGGTCCGGCTGCACCCCCCGGACCACCCCTTCCTGCTGATGGACCTCCTCCTCCGCCCTCGTCTAATCCTCCTAGGCCTAGTGAAACGTACGGAAGCAGTCGGCCTCCTTGGAGAAGAGATTCACGTGATCGCCGGGATGATCGAGATAGAGATAGGCGGTTGTCTTCGACGTCAAGGTACCCCCGAGATGAGTTTGATGAGTATGGACGAAAGAGGCCGAGAGTGGAGAGGTGAACTGAAGAGTAGGAGACTAGGGTTAGGGGATGGAAAGAAGGAGACCTTGGCCTGTGAGTGAGATATCTCACGGTTATGACACAGGTCAGGTGTTCTAGATACATAGCATAATGGAGGATGATATTGAAGAAGTTCTAGAAGCGTTGGGGGTGAATGAGTAGGGTAAAAAGGGGAAGGAGGCATATCTCTGTGAATATCTGGAAGAGCACAAGTGCTTGGAAGTGTTGAAAGAATTCATACTGCGACGTAAGAGCATTTTGCACTAATTAGCCAACTCCTTGTATATCCATCGTTTATCCATCTCTTGAGAATTCCTAGTCAAGTGTCCCAAACCTTTCAAGATTACCAGTGCAATCCTTTACGTAGACTGTTAGAGATAGTCTGGTCGCAATGGCGTTCAGAAATTGCGAGTATATGAACAAGTAGGAACTAAATAGCCCTGAATTTAAACCCAGAGCTCTCAGAGATGAAGAACCAGTAGTAAAGAAATCGAATGGAAAATTGTAGCTGGCTGAAGTATCTAAGATGTGGTTTTCAAGAACGAGTACTTGTAGATGAGTCTTACTTGGTCCATAGGGAAGTGTGTACAGAGACTGCAAAGTCACGTTGTACTGGTAGGTCAATGCTAGGGTTTTAGGAGCTGAACAAGTGGAGTAGAATAAAAACTAAATGGTACCCTACTCTTTCTGTTGTCTCTGGAATACAGTCATTAGGGTAATTCTGTCTGAGAGTCAATAGTCTACTAGCTGTCAGTTTAATCAGAGTCAGACTTTGGACAGCTCTAGAGAGGTTAGAAAGGTCAACTCAACATAGAGATGTTCATGATCACTGCTTGAAGGTAAGATACAGCATGTACTGGAAGCAGTGAGGTAGATGAGATATAAACATGAATATACGAGACCTGCAATTAGGTGAGTTCTCAGACACATCAATCCAATGGTTTTAAGAGCAATACAAGTTGTATCCAACTTCGTAATATTGTTGTATCTTCTGTAGGGAGGATCATATCTGGTATGCTTGCATAAGCAGAGGGTATAAATGATGATGGGCTTAAGATAGGTCTCTCTAATTAAAATGAAGGAAGACATAAGACTAAACGGGATACTAATACCCAACAACAATCTATGACACAGAACAACTAATCCTACACTATTGAACTTCACCAATGCCACCCGACGCACTACTCAGATTCCGGATCTCTATCCCTATCTTAGCCCATTAAGAGACTCGTAGCTCAACTGAACCTTTCTGTCTCTTTAACATGTTCTTCCCTTACTCCTTAACTTCTCATACCACAAAGATAAATACTTAGACAGTCAAGCCAGAAAAGGTATGCCGTTCTTGATCATATCGTAGACACAACTACACTACCGGTACCGGTATATCATCAACTAAGAGCCCTAATGGTACTCTTCTTAGATCACTGTAACATAATCAATAAATGCATTCCTAATCCGAATAATTCCTGGCTCTAGCTCCAGCTCGAAGACTTCGTCTTCTTCGGTCACCGATTAATGGTCTCCTTCTGCTCGGCTATCTTCTCTGTCTCATCAATGAGACAATTCTTGAGATGCATGTGGAAGTAGACGTACATGAAGCTCTGTTGGCAGATGGGACATGTGTGTAGAGGTGGGTTCATGGCAAATCGAGAGTTGACAAAATGATGTGAAGATGTATGAAGTTCAAATCAGCTTTCTAATGACAGCCTCAATGTAGCACAACACATGACTGTCAGAAACATGTACTTTTGAGGCTGAGGATACATTTCTATATAGAGACCAAAGATCATGTACAAGTGTGTGTGGTATGACTCATAGTAGCAGTGCAGTTATCTGTGTTGAAGGACTATTATCTACAGTCTCTGTCTTGAGAGACTCCATAGTTGTACAAGTACAGTCACGTCCTGCAGGAACAGGTACAATCACGTGTATTAGGGCTTCGGGATTGCGTTCAAACACTTTGAATGGTTATTTCTGAGGTTATGAGCTGACTTGGGTCATAATATTGACCACTTTTACTCAGTCATGTTTCCTCAGACTCGTCGTGTTGTGGTTGTTGATCAGGGTGCATATGGAGAAGATCGGGATGATGAAGAGGAAGGAAGGTCAACATTTTTGATGAAAAGAAAAGGAAAACAACAAAAAAAAAGAGAGACCAGTGATATCGATCTCATCGGCTCTTTCTTCTGATATTTCTCGGTCTCCTTTCAAATCTCTTCACAGTGTTCGGCTCAATACAAGTACACGTTTTTCTATGGAAGCTCCCACCAAGAGGTTTGGGGCTCTAGAAGTTCACCAAATGTTCCATTGACGTCATAGAAGCATAACCATGAAGTATACAGCACAATGAAGGCTCCTGTTTGAGAAGTCATGAACGTCAGAATGAAGGTCAACAATTTCAAAGGGAATGAACTTACAGCAACGAATATCAGATAAAGCACTCTGACTTCTTTGTTTGATCAATGTTCATTTTCTTCCAGCGTTAATGTCAAGCAGCCTAACTGTACCAGTACAAGTACAAGTACTGCCTGCTATGCACTCTGTATGAACAGAACTACCGTACCGGTACATTGGAATGTATAATATGAGCATCCGAATTGAGAGACAAAAGTACAAGAACAAATTCAAACTCTTCATTGACATTCTTATGACGCAATGATGAAGTCTACAGCACGTTTCTAGTAGGAACACATGTCGTACATGGCTGGAATGTAGACGTATATCAAACTCAACAGTTTGAAAGTAGCCTACGTGCACAGTCAGGGTAATCAGTGGATTGAATGAATGCGAAATATCTCTTTGGATTCATTTCAATCTTTCTCGTTAGATCTCCATGTTCTATAGCCTTCAATGTACTTTTGTATAGCTACAGTAGAAGGAACAGACGTAGTAGATTTACCTGTAAATAATTCCATTTTGAGAGCTGAGAAGTTCACCAGTTGTTTTATTGACGTTATCATGACGTAATAATCAATTGTGTAGCTCTTTATGATAAGTAACCGCCTTACATTCCGATATACATTACTTCTTTGAGAAGTGGACATGGACTTGAGAATGTAGCTCAACAGCTTCAATCACTAACCCGCATCCAAGAATGTAATGTATGTAACAAGAGATTGAATCGAGGCGTTTTTCTTGTTCACTTTTGTAACTCTTAGTGATTACCTATATCTCAATATCGTCCGACTTCTGTGCTGGTATTATCTAACCTAAGAGAACTAAACTGTAGAGAACATGCTAAGTTAAGAGTTATGAGCTTCAAGGATTTACCCATCTTCTCAATTGACGTCAATGTAGCATATCCAGAATACCAATACAGCCCATATAGTACATTCATTGTATAGGTAAGATATGTACTTTGAGGTACACGACATGAAAATGAAGTTCAACATTCAAGAGAATTAACCACAAAACAAAGAGTACAATATAGCAAGTGGTTAGTTAGAGTCTTTTGTTTTGTTTGGCTTTTAAAATTATGATCATCTTGATACAGAATGTTCAACATCCCACCGTTCTGTATAGTTACCTATACTAGCAAAACATCTGCCAGAACAACACAACCACAACCTCCAACAAGAGAGATACAGCTCCAGAAAGTTCACCAATCTCTTCATTGGCGTCATTATACCAGAAATATGAACTCCCCAGCAGTACAACCCTTCTCAACACTTGTTTTCGTTGTCTCACGGTTACGACAGGTAGTATAACCTCTATATAACCACCTTGAGTATTATATAATGTCTTTTGAATGGTCTCTCATCTGGTGGCTATCTCGTTTACCTCGTTTAGCATGCCCAACTGGTTGTTGCGGACTATATTGTTCGGTACGCCCATCTCAACAGCCAGGAAATGTGTATTGTTCTGTATCTCCATTTCAACGAGCATTTTGCCTTCAATTATGTGTTGGAAAAAATTCTCAGATGGAAGGGTCTTAGAGGGACAGAGGTTGATGATAGACCTGCGGGAGGGGGGAACGACAAGGTAACGAGAAGGAGGGAGGATGAAGGAAGAGAAAGATGAAAAGAGGAATAAAAAAAAACTAAAAAAACATCAAATATGTATTTTAATTGATGAGTAATGAAGGTAGGTAGTGGGACTATGGTTGTGTAGTTCTATAACATTGTGTCCCTAAATTTCTTACTTGGTATGCCCCAAGTTGTCCAAGTATGCCCCAAGTGATCCCAAAGTGATACCCAATGAGCCTCATACCAGACTCATCAAACAGGTCAATCAAACACAAGAATGGGGCCAATTAAATAGTACTGGTCACGTGAAAGGTATCATAAGTCACGTGCCTAGCCATCACGTGCCTAAACATCACGTGCCTTGATAAAGACACATTTCATACACTGCTACAAGTGTTACCTCACCCACTACCATCATGAAATGGAAACACGAACACGACGAAATGGTGGCCAAGTACGTGGACAAGCACCCTGAGGAAGAAGCCGAAATGTGCGCCTTTTACTTGTTTGGCCAGTTCAAGGGCAAGTTTGATTTCGATTTGGTGAAACAAAAGGTGTTGGTTTGGAAGGGTCAAGTTGAGCCTTACGGGGGGGCCCTACAGACTGTGGAGGGTCCAGCAGAAGGGGAGGAGACTAATACCACCAGCACTTCGGAAAACGAAACCACTGAAGCTGCTGAGTCAGAAGTTGAAGAACTCATAGAACCCATACAACTCCCTAGTAATTGAATTAAATATAGTTTGTATTTTTACCCTACTACATTGTTCGATATTCTTCTCTTGATGTATCCCTTCATAAAACATGTATTCTTATACAGTATAATCTTTGTTATACCCTATTAGGTCTACATACCACCACCGTTCCCTACTTAGTTGAAGAATGTAGACATACAGAGAATGAGATAGAGATAATATTTGTGTTCCAACAATACTCGACAATGCAGTACCACTACCCGTACTCAACAATCAGCCTCAAACTGACTAAATTCCGCCTGTTTACCCCTTACCCTGACAGTATGATACTCCTTATGGGGTTGTTTTAAGACGTCCACCTTAGACTATACAATGTTCTGATTTAGGTCTCATCCCTCCCTGTGAACAATATTTTGAGGCTGTCTACCTGAACCTGCAGGTACCAGGAACTTGGCCCCATTACATGTTTACATTCCAACGAACGATATACGAATTACGTCATTCTATGCCATTCCCACTCATATTGGCCCCATTGGACATTGCTCTAAAACACCTGACTCTTCACCTCCCCTCTCTTCTTACCAGTCATATAACCATCAGAAGACGACTATACGAGACCCTGAGATGGAAAATGTACATTAGAAGTAGGAGTGAGGAATATTATCTGGTTATATTATGTAACGTGCAAACTCTACCAATAATTATTTGTCCCTTTTACTTCTCTTCATTGTCTTCATTAAACCTCTCCTTTACACCTTCATTGTTCCCCAACGTGCATTCATTGTTCATTCATGTTCGTCTTCCCCACAGGATATTATCTACATAGCCCGTAACTCGGTAACCACCTAACCCGACATGTCGTGAGGCAGAGCAAAAAAAAGAATATATATAGACCTGGGCCAACCCCCCTTCATCTTCTTCTCTACACACGTTCGCTACCAACACCACAACAGCTCAGCTACCACCTCAGCTCTTACCCACCACCACACCCACCACACCCTTCTCTTCACTCTTTATTCTATCACTCTCACCATGGACTCCTGGGGACTCAAGCAAGACCAAATCGTTGTGCAGTACATTGAGGCTCACCGAGACGAATCGCCCGAGTCGACCGCCAAGTCGCTGCTGTCTTCTCTGCCCGAGTACGACTTTCCTTTTGTGCTCCGACGAGTCAAGTACTGGAAGGGCATTCCCTAAGCTGACTAAGGCTTCCATCAGATGATAGTGCACTTATTATAATAATTTGATATGCATGTCGTATTCGTAACAAAGAGTAGAACACGAGGAGTAGAGCGAGACCACTGTAGATCGTAACTAGGAGTAGAACGAGACCAACTGTAGATCTGTAGACTACTAAGGGTAGTTCAAAAAGAGATAGTAGAGTCGTAGTACCTCTTATAAGAGCCTAGGAGCTAGGCAGAACCTGCACTTTTTTTTTTTTTTTTGGGG
>ULGT01000005.1:1294046-1349700 GCA_900519025.1 Yarrowia porcina
TTTTTTTTTTTTTTTTGGGGCTGATAGTCGCCATGTTCTGCGCATATGTTTCGTTGGATGTAGGTAAGGAGCATCTGAACAAGACAATACTGCTCATACGCGACTGTAAGAGTAGTTAGGAGCTCCCTGTAGTCACTGGGACACATTGGACACCTCCTCGGTCTAATTCTCCACTCTCAAAACCCCCTCTGACATACTCTTAATCTGTGCCCACCACTCTGTTTGTGTTACATGGGAACTTGGCGCCACAAATCTTTTGTGTCACTTGGGGAATTCCCTTTCCCTTCGCTTGTTTGAACACCTCCCGTCTAACACACCCACGCCCGCCGAATTGGAGACAGAACATGATTGCGTCCGCCGCTTTGGTTGTGGTTGTGTTTGGACTGGAGTGGTGTTGAAAAGGAAGAGTTGGTACGCACCATAAAGCTAAGTAAAGCCAAGTAACAATGGAGAGGAGATGCCAGCTAAGATAGGTAGAGAGATAGAATGAGGATAATTGGAGGGTATGCCGGAAATGAAGTGTCGATAGCTGGTATGGAGGACTTCATTGTGAGAGTTGTACTTCCAAAGGTTGAGTTGAGCGTTATCATATACCGGTAATCTTCTCATGTTACTGTTAACGCGAAATCTTGATTATCTCGAAACATTCTGTAGACAGGGCCGCTAAATTTGAGTCCAGCTGGAAGATAACCGCAATATGATTTGTAGCAGCTTTTCACTATCGATTTTTTTATACAGATGGTGCCAGTGTATACCAAACAACTCAGCGTTAGGGCAGTACAAGTACGGTACTCCGTGAATACAGATGAAGTATGAATACTACGTCTACATCAGTTGAGTTGATACCGGTAGCATTAACCAGTATCAAAATCTTTTGTGGAATAACAGTGCTTCGCTTATTAAATGATGTCATTGTGTACATCCCTTCACTTCAATGACCTTGAAAGGTTCAGATTGCAAGCCCTTCCAAGTCGGAATGTCTTCTTACTGGTGCTCTTAAAGATAGACTCCACTTCCAGTCCCTTCGTATCACCTTTTTTTGCTTGATGATCATATACTGTATAACACCCTCATCAAAGAGAACCCCCGCCCCCCAGTTATATCAGACTGAGGTCTTGATTTGTTTTTCAAGTTACTTGCAGAATCCATATTTATATAACACTGTTCTCACTTTCATTCAGTTCTCCTTATTATTAGTCTTCATCAGAACTACACTCCACTATAGATGGACTGTTTACTCCTAGTTGGTGAGACTCGACAATGGCACCATAAATGTGGAAAATAACCAAGAAAAAGAACATCGACTATCCAGTAGATTACATATACCAAATTATCAACTTTCAGTTTGATTTGCTACCTGTTATTGTACAGTACCCTCTTAGTTGTAGCAGTCTTCTTTTACAAGTAGGGGATGAGAACAGAGACCTTATGTAGAACACCATTGTGACCAAATAAGAAAGCGAAAACTCAATAAATTAACTAAATGAACCAAACTAGACCCACCACAACACTCCCCTTCCTTCTATCACCTTTACTTTTCGAAATAATTGTCCTGAGTCTTGAACACCCTCAATAGACTAACTCAAGAGTCTGTAGCAAGAATAGAACAGCTACATCATCATTCAAGTTTGATTTCATCTTCATACTTGCACTACCAAACCCTTACCCTACTTCAATAACTTATCCATTTCAAATTCATCTCTTTTATGTGTTGTCGTATGCCTTGTACTGTCGCTGCGGCCACGACTTAAACCCCAAAGTGAAAATAGAACCCCGATTATCTCGAAATATTGTGTGGAAAAGACCGCAGGATTTTAGTCTAGCTTCTAGATCATAGCAATCTGGTTCATAGCAGCTTTTCTCTGTTGATTTATTTCTACAGATGGTGCCAATAGATTCCAGATTATTCAGGGTTTGGGGTGTAAGTCGTGGCCGCGGATACAGTACTTCTGTTAATACGCTATCAACGCCCTCCTCCACTTTTCTCCGAGCTTTTTCATCTGGTACAACACCCCCGCAGCGACTCCTTTGACCCGTTCATCAATTACTCCTTCCCAAACATCTTCCAACCACTTTTGCAAGTCGACAAACTCTCGTGGCCATCTTTGGACAATATACTCGTCGGAATGAGTATCCAAAATAACCAAAATACACGTACAAGCCGCCTCAATCACCTGGGGATCATCAATGTAGACGTACGACCGTAGTTTGAGCAACATTGCAAGCACTTCCGACGTCATTTCAGTCAGTTTAGGAGCACTAGGAGCAGCTGTATAAAGTAGGAGAGCCAAAGTCTTGAAATAATGGGCTTGAATGATCGAAGAAAACGATCCAGCCATGATTCCAGTCCCAGCTTTCCACCAGGAGTCTACCAATGGGAAAATGAACAAATGAGCCACTTTGGAAAAATGGTTGGTAGTGATAGTAGTGTTAGATTGCCCTTGACGTTGTTTTTGAAGTGAAGAAGAGACCCGTAGGACTTTGGGACCGTTCAGAACTTCATTGTCACGTGATTCGGCAATAGTGGGGGATAACAGGGTTTTTTGCAAGTCTGAGGAGACACTATTCAACGGTTGACCTGTTACTCCGTCTGATGAAGATGTAGTAGAAGGAACGTTAGAAGGCACGTGACCGGTTAGATTGTTAGTCACATGATCTGAAGGAGTCACATGATCAGTCACGTGACTCTGTTTACCGCCAAAGTCCAACAATCCTGAGGTGCCTGTTAGACCAGTACCCAAAAGTCCCCCTTCACTCTTACCCTCTAAGGACATCGCATTGAACCTCTGAGCAACCACAGAGGGCAACTTTTTCATCTCAACCGGCTTCACATCGACTGTATCTGTGAATCCATTGACAAATCTCGCTCCTAGAGATAAAGAAGTCAACAATAACAACCGATCATTGATACTGATATCTGCAGTATAAAACAAGTCGACGATAAAGGGGGCAATTTCAGGTTGAGTACCTACCAACACCACCAGCGCTTGAGTCCGGTGTTTATGGTACTCTGGAAAGTCGAAATTGTCTTTGAATTGGACCAGGACCTTGGCTAGTTCCTTGGCATGGACTTTGACTTCGTTTCCATACTTGCTTTTTTCGAGAATCAACCCAGCAGCTGTTCTGAGAGCTATCTCCAGTTTCTCATACTGATCATCCCCCTCTGGTGCCTTGAAGTACTCCAGTAGTTGTCGTATATAGACAGGTTTCGAAACTGTCTTATTAGACGGATCTTCATCATCAGAGTCTTCTCCTTCGTCGTCAGAGTCTTGAGCATGACTTCTGATGTTGAATCCGAGCTTATGGTACCTATTAGGACCCACTGGCTTAGTACTTTTCTCACTAAGAACGTCTGAAAAAATGGAGGGAGCTTCCGAGTCAGGAATACTCACTGCTGGATCTGCTCCTTCAGAATCAAACAGAAGAGACAGAGATGAGTCAGCTAATCGGTCTACCGACAACCCCGACCAATCCTCTGAAGACTCAATACCGAAATTCAACGGAACTGAGCCGTATTGAGCGACTTTTTCTCCAATCAAAATTCCAAAATCACGAACTCGAGAAGAGGGGGAGGAAAGGTGATTAGTAATACCGTCTAGGAATGCGGGGGTGGCTGTCAGCTGGGTAAGGAACGGCTTAGTCAGCAGAGACAGACTGATGAACAACACTTCTGTCTGATGCCGTTGAAGAGCAACAGGAGACTTGGAAATGTTGAGTTTGGAACCCCAGAGGGAAAAGTGGCTCATAACCTGTTCCTCGAACTTTGGTTGGTCACGTGAGGCAGAAATCAGCAGAGATTTGACAGTATTCAGGTTATTAACCGTCGTTGTTTGTCTAAACAGGTCAATAACAGGAATGTTCAATCGAGTCAATAATTCAGCCAAAGGAGAGACTTGGGAGTCTTCAGAAAATGTCTTAACAAAGTAGTTGATTGAATATCCGAGTAACTGCTTCAATTGGAACGGTTTCATGTAATTTGACGTCGTAATCAACCTCTCAATGTATGTAGACGTGTAAATGCAAGAACATATGGTATCATTGTTAGTGTGAAGTTTGAGAGAAGAGATTATGAGTAGTCTAGTCAACTCATAAGAGGCAGCACTCTGATTGGAGGTAATCACTTGCCCTAACCACTGTAAATATCGTTCAATATTCCACTCTTCAAATTCTGTCAGGCCGTTAAATAGTCTTGAACCCGTCAATAAAGACAGAATTTCGCGGTTATAAGACGAATTTGAGTTGGTTTGGAACTCCACGTGACCTAGGGACATGACAGAACCAATAATATCCTTCAAATTCGCCATTTTAGCGGACGTATATTCATTGCTATCATTCTTCAACAGTCGTATAGTAGCTATCAGGACATTCAGACCCGTGAGATTTGAAAATAACGGTGCAATGAGGGTTAGGGAAGGTAGGGGATTGCTCAGAAGGATGTTTAGAGCCTCTGTCTGTGTTCTAGTCCGTTCATCGGGGCTCTGATGGAGGTATGCTTTGGTAGAAAGAGAGGTTATGAGTTGTTGGGGTGTGGTTGAGGTGGGGTTGGTGGTGTCACGTGATTCCTGGATTGCGGGGGAATCGATTGGTGTAATTTGGAGATCACGTGACCCGATATTCCTCGTTGTTGATATAGCTTCCATGGTCAATATGGGGGGATGATGAGTGAAGGCATATTCATGCATGGTGGAAGATTGAGTTTGATGTGGAGAGAAAATGTAGAGGAGGTGTATTGGGGGTGAATTTGAAGTGGATCATCAGAGCGGTCTTCTGGGTGTTTGGTAGTGGCAGTAGGTCTAGAGAAAGGAGGTGGTCAATATTCTGTTTTTGGAATTCAGTTTGGAGTATTATTGGTGGAGTTATGGAGACCTTTAGAATGTAGCCAAGTCAACTAAATGCTAAGTATCTAAAAAGTGCCTTGGGCAGATAGAGCGTCAATTATATCATGAGTTTGTATGGCATGGTGAGCTGATGAGTGGATTATTGATGAAAGAGTGGTACAAAGTTTCCTATTTGATATTTGAAGTGCTTTTTGGAATGGTGGATTATTGAAGTGGAGGAACCAGTAGGAGTGTCTTGTATGGTAAAGCCCAAGTATAGTCCAAGTAAAGTAAATTGCAGGGGGGAGGAAGGTCAGTTGAGGCCAAAATAACAGGGGTAAAACACCGGGAAAAATGGGAACCAGGCCTATAAGGGCTCTATTATACTTATTAAGAAGTCTTTGACTGTTTGGACTGAAAAATAGACAGATTGAGCTCCTGTCAAATACGTCTATGCTCATTCATACAACTTGATAGAGAAGACGTGAAGATGCTTAAGGAGCTCATATCGACTCTAGGAGTATATAGCAAGTATATTTCAATGAACTATTGCTATTTAGTGTCTTTACGAGTCTTTTTATGGATTCCTAAGTATGATATATTTTCTTCTTCACACTACAGTTCCTTTAGTTGAGAGTTAGTTGACACGGAAAGTCCGCTGGGGGTTCAAAAACAGTGTTCTAGAGTAGCTAGAGGTGTGGGAGTAGTTTCATATGGTTGGCAGACTTGTGTTACGCACTTCCACAGAAGAAAATGGGTACCCCTTCACCAGAAAAGTTTTGTTAAACTCCACTTTCAGCATCACCCATTTCCCAATCTAGTTGAGCTTTAGTTAGCTACACTGTGCAACTGGAGCCCTCAGCAGTGAACTGGCCCTGTGAAGAATGAAGACCTATATTACACACGTCAGACAATGAATGGAGGGGAAATTAACTTCACTCAAGTTATGTCTCTGAACTTCATCTATGTCTCTTGAGCTACATAAGGGTACTCTTGTGCCATATGACCTTACCCTACATTCCAGACCTCCAGTGGAAGGGTATCTAGGCATCCACTGCCACAACAAATACACAGTTTCAAAACGGAATTGTGAAACCAATACAACCATTGTAGTAACGTGACGTTGGACATCTTTCCCAGATGATATGACACGTGTATTCTATGACTGGTTGTGGAAGGTCTCTGCTACTTGTAGTGTAAGCTTACCCTATAGGCAGAGCTCTCCACATACAAGCATTACCATATACACTCTACCAACGAGATACAGTACAAACCACCTACAAGTACATCCATTCAGTCATTCTTTCAATTTCATGCAATTCTTATTCACAATTCTACAGAGATTGAAGTCCTAGGTCAAAGGTGTCTTATCATAAGAGTACAACACCTATGGAGTACCTTCACCCAAAGTAAGTAAGCCCTCTGACTCAGTCAATGTAAACTAATACATTCCAAATAGTTTGTTTCACTCAGAGTATGGCTCACTTTTCTTTGTTCAAAGTTCTCTAGGTCATTCAACTAAGTGTATCAAGTATGTCCATCCAACTCAGTACTTTACAGAATAGCGCTCAGTGAGCTACAGTAATGTGTCCGTTCAATTACTCATGGTGAAACGCTAGTATATCATTCAAAACAGTGTATCAAGTAGGTCCACTGAGTTGGTTATGTTATTCAAAGGTATAAAGCTCTGTAGGTAATATGTCACTTGAAACGGTGTACCAAGTATGTCCATTGAACTCAGTCCTTCACAGCAAAACGCTCACTTTCGCTACGCTCAGTGAGCTATGTCATTCAACTAAATGTATCAAGAGAGCTGCTTCACAAAAACGCCCACTTTCGCTCCACTCAGTGAGTTAGTAGGTCCACTCACTTCGCTGCGCTCAGTTCATTCGGGTCCGTTCAGTTGCTCCGCAACTTCACTCCCAGTAATCCAACCCCGCCCCCCCAATCAACAACCCCCCTTCATAAGGACACACACATCCCGTATCCGCCACTGTAGTAAACTCGTCCGACACTCTGATCAACTCCCCTCCCTCAAACTTCCACTTTCTGACATTTTGATCAACAGAAACCGACACGATATCTGCTTCTTCACCCTCCAAAACAGCCACCTCAGTGATTGTACTTGAATGGGCATCTTCAACCGACGCAAGGACCTTCAATTCGCCGTTTTTCAGCTCGGAAACAACGAGTTTGTTATCATCTCCTCCTGAAAAGATGATCTCTCCCTTTCGACAGAACCGAACAGAGCTCTGATGGGCGTAAATATGAGCTTTAGGACGAAGAGAGGGTAACTCATAGACAGATAGAGATCCGTCGGTTGCACTGATGAGCGCTGAAGTTCCGTTTTCCACCAAATCCACATTCAAAAGACAATGTTGGGTGTACTTCAAATCAGAGATAAGTGAAAAGGACCCATTTTTGTACTGCCACAACCGCAGAGAAGAGTCAGAATAAACACAGAGGAGTTCGAAACCGCCTTCCACAGCTTTATAAACGAAATCCATGATTCGAAGGTCAGGATTATCGCCTCTAGGTAAAGACAACCAAGGGGTTAGGGTCTTTTCAGAACCGTCAAACTTCCAAATAAACAACTCTTCTCGAGCTGAAGAAGAGATGAGCAACTCAGGGGTGACCCACTTTAAAGTCTGAATACCAGAAGTATGTTTTCTGTAAGTATACAAGTTGTTCAACTCTCCCTTACCCTGAACCTCAGACAAGATGATATTGGTATCTTCTGCTCCTGAAGCAATAACCGAGCCGTTAACATCAATGGCGCGAATCTCTCGTCCATGAGAGTAATAGGAGGAGACTGGGATCACGTGACTCGAGATTTCACACAAGACGCTTTTTCTCACAAAATTGAACAACACCTTGTCATCTCTGAACAACACATCCCAGCTTCGATGAGCGCCTCCACAGTCTGCCGAAAACAATTGAGCGTTTGCTGACTCATCAGAGATGACAAACGAGTTGGTTTTGAACCCGCACGTGATCAGCGGAGAGATGGAGAGGATTTTGAAGATGCTGTTTTGACTAGACTTATTCAGAAGAGAAAACTGTTTGGTAATGAGGTCAAGTTTACCGTAAAAGCCGTTCTTGGTAGTGAGGATCACGTGACCCTCACCCATAAACACAGCATCCGTCACAGTTTCAGCATTAATCACTTTCCTCATAACCTGTGCTGCACTGTCCACACTGTCAAACACGGCCAAAGCTCCAAATCTAGAACCCATAACCACTTTTCCGGTGTCAGTAACATCAAAGCACGTGACTGGAAATGTATCAACGGCCTTATACCGCTTAGTAACATCCTCTTTTCCCACCTCAATCAGAACATTATCATCTCTGTCATTCTGAGAAGTCACCATAAGGTACTTAATACCATCCAGTTCTCTAGTTAACATTCCAGAAACTTTACCTTCAAACACTTTGACTTCTTTGACATGTTTAGTCTCAGTATCAATGATGAAAACCTGTCCAAAACGGCTTCCAACAGCAACAAGAGTGGTTCCAGGCCATCCAGCCATGAGGTTGAGCGATTTAAGGCTGTCGTTTTGGTATATAAGAGTCCACGTCACGTGATCTCCACTTCTATCCACAAGATAAACTTCTCCAAGAGCAGTACCAATAGCTGTCTGGTCAAAGCTCAAGTTGATGAAGTTTTTGAACGCTCCAGCGTTTCCAATCACGTGATCGTAGTTATACTCTGTCACGTGATCCACCTCCAAGTCAAACTCCCGCCATCTTCCATCTCCTCCTCCTGTCACTAGACTGGACCCCAGAACATCAAAACACCACATGTTTTTGCCCACGTGACCTGGGAATTGTTTGAGAGGTTCCAACACCCCACGTGACTCGTCATGTGACCACAAAATCGCAGTGGAATCTTCACTACTACTCAAAAACGTCTTGTTACCGTAGAACCCGACCTGCCAGATTCGAGCTCCATGTCCAAACCCAGATCCGACCAATTTGCCGGTTTGCAGCGAGAATAACTTGACAAAACGGTCGTCCGAACACGAGATTACGTAATCAGAGTCTGGCGAAATCTTCACATCAAAAATAGAACCCTCATGGTCCGTAAAGTTGTGCAGAATCTGTCCACCATCACTCAGACTCCAAATATAGATGCCATGAAGCACTGTTCCTGACGCTACAAGCACAGATTCAGAGTCTTTGGTCACGTGAAGCGAGCCAGAGTACAGAAGCGAATTTTCAGAGCACGTGACAATCTCCTTGACCTTCAATTTGTCGTCCAAAACAAGCACACGGTTATGAGCCGTCAGAACGTAAATTGTATCTTTTTGAGCTCCAAACTTGGCGTCACAAATCCAGTCTCCCACGGAACGTTCGTCACGTGACGAGCAGTCCAGATCAGTCACCAGAATCGAGTCTCCTCCAAAAACCAGCATTTTTGATTGAGTACTGTCAATGTCGATTCCATGGATTTTGTTGCGTTCAAAAAGCCGTTTAGACCACCGTTTTTCGCCGGAAAAAAAGTAGCACGTGATCGAGCGGCCCTGGCCGGTGAACAGCTGGTCACGTGAAACCGCTTTCACCGCCGTGATAGCGCCGTAGTTGGTTTTTTGCATGGCCAAAATGGGGGAGAGTGAAATATCTGCAGAAATATTTTATTTTAGATTGGCGTGCAGGAGGAGGTGGAAATGTGTTAGTAAGCAGGTGAGGGGAGGGGGGTAGACGCCGATTTGAAGTGACCAGCTGGTTGAAAGGAGTTAATAGGGTGGATTTCCAAAATTTGGAGAGTTTTGGTGGAGTAATGGAGGAGGTGGATGGGGGTGGTTGGAGGGTAGTGTTTAGTTGAAGGTTAGTTGGGAAAGGTATGGGGGGGAGGTTGAGGGATGTATAGAAGAGGGGGTTAGAAGTGGGTAGGAGGGGAAATGGATGTGGTAGTGGGTATATTGGGGGTGTACAGGGTGATTGTCATACTTATACTTGTATTATTTGCTTTGGAACGTGGTATATAATGGACCTTGTATGTCCCTCAGTAAGTATACTTTGTTGACTCGGGAGATGAGAACAACAATGCAAGGTCCGATTTCAACTGAAAGTCAACTGTGGAGTTTGGGAGGAGAGAGAATGTGGCTTTAGTTGGGGTGTACTTGGAGTGAAACATGTGGTGACTGATATCAGACTATAGTACTCCTTAAAAAAGACCCAGAGTAACAGAATATTATTGTTCTATATTATATCATTCAGGAAATGCATTCTTCTAAAAAATCACATCTCAAAATGTATGATTTATCGACCCCTTCTTTCTCCTCTCTTTAGTTGGCTTTACTTAGTATAGAGCCTTGGAAGAGGTCCATCTATCTCCCTCAGTAATCACTCTATGACTTAGCTGAAGCCACCACCATACTCCCCACGCCGCACTCACTCTAGCCCGCTTTTCCTTTTTCCCATATCTCCACTCCACGACATTTCATAGTGACCCTCTTCACGGTATTACAAGTACACCTCAATCAAAAACACATAAAACACCATCAACACCTCCAATAATCACCCATTTCCACTTTTCAGCATACCAAAATACTCCCCTCGACCTCCTCTACCTAGCTACTCCACTCATTTACCTCCCACCCTCCCCCTTTTCAACCCATTTTTCACCTCCCCCAGTACATGAATATCTTGTCTCTAGTATCACTCCTCCCCCTCTGCTCGTATTCAGCGGACTCCTAAACCCTAGGGTCACCGTTAACCCCGCTAAAGCCGGCGTACACTTTCGGCCCGACTACCAACGTCAAAGTCCAAACTAATCGCACTTGACCACTAACGGCGAATAACGGCTGCTCCTGAAGATCGGAGATTATGTAAGCGGAAAAACAGGGCGGTAAACCGGCGGTAAAGAGGCGGTAAAGAGGCGGTAAAAAGAGCGGTTATTATCACCAAATAGGAATATTCAAATTTTCAAAGTTCGGAAAAAGTGTTTGGGAAAAAAACAAAGGGGGGTCCACATATTCTGCTATAGACTAAAACGGAGTCTGTCCAATATGAAAAAGAAAACCACATTTTGGCTGAAAAAGAAAACAAATAGGGGGTCTAAATGACCAATCGGGGGAAAACTCATATGGCACGTCGTCACACTCGGTACAGCCAGTTTTTACCCGAAAAAACCGCCTATTACTGATTTCAAGAGGGGGCTATTTTTTCCGTCCTTTTTTCCGTCCTATAATTTCATATCCCATTGCAACATACCCCAAGAGCCCACCAAACTCGCTCGGTTTTAGAGCTACTACAATTCTGAAAAGTGCATTAGACTCCCCAAACCTCCGCGAACCGTTTGGTACCCCTCTCATCCCCATCAGACCATTATTTGCCCCTCCAACTTTCAGGAGAAATCGCCTCTTTAGCAACTGCATGTTCACTCCTAATGAAAATAGTTCGGTGCGTCGTCGGCCAGAAGATGGGGAGCAGGAACAAAAGTGGAATTAAAAAAAACGGAAAAAAAACGTGTTGTGTGCTGACTAAGCAACCCTCCCACCTAGTCACGTGACCCCCTCTCTCATTTCTCTTTTTGCCACCTCTTCTCCTTCTCTCATAGTTGTCTCCTCCGGGCTGCTCATCTGAAACCTTCACCCTGCATATAAACCTATCTGCTGTGGAGACAATGCGGGGTCACGTGACGCGGACTCCGAGGAAACAGCGAAAAAAACAAGAAAAAAACATTTTTGTTCCAAAACTCCGCCATTCACGGGATCTATCTTTGTCTGCTTTATTTCCGATCACTCATCAATAAAAGAACAAACTTAAGGTTTCGTTGCCTTGAATGTGAAACAGCACTTTGAGTTTCATTCCAAACGGCGGGCGTATTGGTGAAGTGAATGTGATAGGTGGGAGGTGGTGGTGGTGGTGTTAGTCACGTGACGAGTAGACTAGGTGGTAGGCTGGTCGTTTTGTGTCACGTGCAAGTCACATGACTTACACCTTTTTATTTTCGGTCACGTGACCTTTTCACTCCATAATAACCCTCCCGAAATACGCCCGATACTGGCACCTTGAATCATATAGAAGTCAAAAATAGGGTGACAGGTTATGACTCAGTTGTAGAGGTGAATATAGCTCCAATCAAGATAAAAACAGTACCATTCGACTCTCCTCGTTGTCAGCATTCTTCTGGTACTTTTAAAACCACTTTACCTCTACCCCCCGTTTTCCACCCCCCTACCCTTTTCTCTCCCCACTCTCCATCTCATCTTCACTTTACGCGACCATGGACAAACCAAAACGCCGGCGAGTTCGGACGGGCTGTCTGACGTGTCGAGAGCGGCATCTCAAGTGCGACGAGGGCGTGCCCGACTGCGTCAACTGCATCAAGTCGCGCAAGGTGTGTCGACGAGGGATCCGGCTCAACTTCATCGATTGCAAGGTTGGAGATGCTTCTCATTACGAGGTTAGCGACAGTTGGCGGCCTCGAATCTTTGATGAATCGCGAGATATCGCTGCTGGGTACGACGGAGGGTTAGGTCTTTACGCCCGGTACCCTACTCCTGTCAATGATGTGGATATGGACGATGTCATTCATAATGTCGTGGGTCCGTCGGTTCCTGTTCCTGGAATTGCAAATACAGCCTCAGCCTTGTCAGCGGGGGGTCAGACGGTCACACATACGCTTGGAGCGTCGTTACCTAACCCTTTACAGGCGTTTCGACCGCCACAAATACACAAATATGCATACTCCAATGCCAAGGGCATGACGCTGAACGATCCCACGAGTCCGTCACGTGATCCAGACATGAGCGAGCTCTTACCCGTGTTTGTCGAGTATATTGCTCCGATGCTGGACTTGTTTTGTGGCTCGGAAATGTTCTCCAAGGTTGTCCCCGTCATTGCCCTTACCCAGCCCACTCTTCAGTATTCCGTGTTATGTTGTGGAGCTGTGATTTTGGCTCATAAGCAGAAAACCGAGGAGTCTGAAAGACGCGCTGAAAAGTACTTTTTGCAGGCCACAAAGTCGTTACTTGGAGATATGACGTCTTCTCCGAAAGATTTGGAGCTCTGTGTACTGTCTACCATTTGTTTATCGGTCTATGAACTGATTCAAGAAGTGTCTGAAGCTCGTGGAAGGCGTATTTCAGGCGTTAACCAAATGATTGAAGAGTTTCATTGGGTAGTTATGCCCACTGGACGTCCTGAAATGAACTCTTTGGTGGAAAAGTGCTGTTTCTGGGCCAACATGATGATCGATTTCATCTTCTCACGAAGAGTCGATTCAGGACCGTTTCTAAACCCTCATAATTGGGGCTCGGTCCATGATGTACATACCTTACCCTCAAACACTCCTCCAGACGCTTGGTGGATGCATTCCATCTTACATCTCTCGGCCTGTGCAAACTACATTAGTCAGCAGTGTCATGTTCCTACTTATGACGAGTTTGTACATAATCAGCGGTGGATTGAGTGGAAAAAAATTGTTTTGGATATCAAAAGATGGAAAGATCGGTTGCCTAGCAGATTAGGAGCGATAGTTGATCTGAAACTACCGTCTAATCAGTCTCATTTCGATACCATTTTGTTTGCCTCTTCGTCAGCAATGTACGCAAACATTTGTTACCATGGAGCTTTGCTATTGATGAACAAATGCAAGCCGTACACTGCTTATCCCATTCATGACCCTGAAGTGGCCATAGACGTGACTTATCATTCCAGACGGATTCTGGGCATTAATAGACAGACCAAGAATGTCATTCATGCAATTATGAGTCTGTGGGCGGTGAGACTGGCGTGCTTTCATATTACCAGTTATGTGGAACAGGTGGAGATTGTTAGACACTTGGATTACTTGGAGGAGGCTGGGGCGTGGAAGACGAGCGATACGAGGGATTATTTTCAGAGTTATTGGGGGTGGTAGAGCCCGAGCCGAGGAACAGGGCCGTAGGCGCTGTTACGAGGCCGAGGGCTCCCAACTAACAAGACTGAAAGATGTCTTGTAGAGCCAGAGCTTTGTTACAAGGCTCGGAGGAGTGTCCGAAGGACACGTATGGCTTTTGCTAGTATGCGAAGAGACATACTACTCAGTGTTGACCCAAAACACACCATTTCAAGGTCTCTGAAGACACTCTGGACCATAACAGGCCTTGGGCTCTGTTGCAAGGCCGAGGGCTCGATTCAGCGTCATGGCAAGACTTAAAGATGTCTTGTAGAGCCAGAAGCTATGTTGTAGGGCCATGGGTTCTGTTGCGAGAGTTGGAGCATAGTCTGGAGGTCCAAATGACATATTGTTCTTTACAAGGGCTCTGCGGAAAGACAGATTATACGATGTTTTGTCTCATAGCTCTGTTTCTGGAACTCGGCGACTCTGGACCACAACAGGTCCCAGGGCCCCTAGCAACGTCAAACAGCTCTCACAGTCTTGCGGAGCCAGGCACTGTGACCACCCTGAGAAGAGGACCTCAGACCCCATTGAAGGGACTCTGCGAAAGGACACATTGGAGGAACATGAGGCTTTGTTCTTAGGCCTGCGACCATACAACAGGGCTTCTAACCGCCTCAGAACAGCTCAAAGACGTTTTGTGGAGCCGGGGCATGGGCTGGAGACTCTGACATGTGGTCTCTAGCAGCAGTAGGCCGTAGGCTCTGTGGGAGGCCCCTAGAGCTGTTTCAGACACTGTTTTATGCCTCTATGAAGCCGTGAGGTTCTGTTGCAAGAACCCTGCGGGAAGACTCACACTGTGTTGAACCTCAAGGCTCTGTCGCTACTCTAATATACATACTCTGCTGATAAGGGCACTGGTGGAAGGACTCTGCGGAAGAAGCGGGACTCTAGAGCCCTAGCATCATCGGACAGCTCTGAACAGGGTTGTATAGTCAGAAGCACTAATATAGGACTCTGAGAAGAGACCCTCTAGGCACTGATACTCTGAGAACAACTCTGTTTCAAGGACTCTGAAGAAAGAAGGAAGGCTCTTACAACGGGACTGCTGGACTGTGAGGAGTCATGGAGTCATAAGGCTCTGCTGAAAGGTCTCTTGCAGCATCGGTAGGGCTGTGGGCTCTGTTGCAAGACCTGTAAGGCTCTGTTGACTCTCTGCTGAAAGAAGATAAGCACCACATCCATTGCAAGGACTCTACAAAAGATACAGGCTGTTATTCTCTACTAAAGAGCTTCTAGCAGCAGCAACAGGACTGTTTCAAAGACTCTGCAAAGACCCTAAGACCTTGGTATAGGGTCTCTTTCAGTACGACAGTCCCTTGAAGAGTTCCTATGACCGGGACGCTCTGTGAGCTCTGTGGCTCTGTTACAAGAATCCATAGAGCTCTGTTACAGTCTGTCGGTTGTGTTTCAGGGCTCTGTAACTGTGTCTCTCAAACTACCAAGAGTCCATACAATAGTCCGAAGAGCTCTTACTGAGGCACCGTGGAGGACTGCTTAGGATGCAGGGTCATAAGACTGCGGAAGGAACTAAAAGGAGGGCTTTGAGCACCATTAACACTCGAAGAAAGACTGTGCTATTGAAGGTGGTACTGGACTGTCTCAAGGGTCCATAAAAGTCCCTGGAGGGCTCTAGCAAGGGTCTGGAGGGGTCTGAAGGTGACAAGGAAGACACGAGTCTAGGGAGCAGAGAGTCTCGGGACTTTGCGGAAAAATGAGACTGGGAAAACAGTGACACAGTGTTCTATTGTTCGTTGAAGAGCACTCGGTGGTGTTGTTGAAGACACTCAGTCATCCAGGCTGTCGTCGTTTCGGACACTCGTCAACTCAGCACACACCACCAGCTAAGCGGCAACGTCATTAAAGACAAACTCAGGAGGTGTACATCAGCCGGCAGGGCCATTATTTATTATATTGTATACTAGTTGCATGAAGAGCTGTAGAGGGTAGACTGTAGAGTTGTTATAATGTCAGACAACTGGAAGCATGTAGACTAAAGAAGTATACTGTAGTGAAGGTGCTACCGGTGCTAGCACGGTACTCTGTAGTGGAGCTCATACTTCTTTCTATCATGAATTTCAACTACATCCTCGGTACATATTTTCAGTAGTGTGCCGTAGATGGCTCAAAGGGTGCCTTTTACTCCAAATATTGTATGACAATATATAGAAAGAATTACACCATTAGAAAGAGAAAAAGAAGGGGAGTACAATGGTATACTGTTTGTCTATGTGTGTCATACTAATGTGTCTTGCAAAGTGTCCTTGTTGACAGACGAGGAGTAGACGGCGGTGATGAGGACTAAATGTGGTTGTGGGGAGAAACTGAAGACATAAAGTGGATTAAAGTGTCTATAATTACTAGTTGTGAAGGATAAGTCATTTCTATTGTCTTTCTGTTGCACTGTTCCACTATACTATTGTCATTGACAGCCCACCTCACTTTAGTTAAGGTAATAGTTGACTAAGGACTACAGTGAAGTTGATATTAGGGGTCAGAAACTTATTTAGAACAATTAAAGTAGTTTCACTCCACATAGTCAAGTGATATTAGTGATTTTGAGTACTTATTACTTCTTCATATACTCTTTTACAGGCTGTATATTGGTATCCCTATCATACGTTTAGTTAGGCTTTACTTAGCCTTTCGGCTTGAAGAAAAGCTGGGTAAGTGTAAGGGAAAAATGGGTAGAAAAGGCTGTTTTGGAAGGAGCAGAAGGATGGAAGGAGGCATCTGTAGGACGCAAAAGTGATCCAAAATACAAACTAATATATCCAAAATGATCCCACAGCCCAGGAGAACACATATATACCATTTGTTCCCCTCCATCTCTTCTATTTATCCCTCTAGTCCTGTGTTGTGCTGCTGTAGGGGTCTTTTTGGCTCTTCCCAGAAAAAGTTGGTTTTGAGATTTTTTGAAATCTGAGAAAAAAATAAATTTCTCAAAAAGTCCAAACAAAGGGGAAACCTGTATTTGGAAAATGATAATGGAGGTCAAAACGACAAAGGGGAAGTTAAATCCTGAAACAAGTAGCAGATTCGTGATGGGGGAGATCAGGGGAGTACAGTGGTGTCATTTATTATGCGGTTAGCCAACGTTTGGGAAAATATCTGCTTAGTCAGCAGACATATTTTGAGCAACATCCTAACAAAATGGTGGGTACTTGTAAGGAGAAAATGGGGTTTTTTGAAAGTATAAAAAACGGCACTTTTGAAGGAAATAAGAATTTCAGAGTGATGAGGCAGTCTCTAGGAGTTGTATGGTACCTTTATTCCAATCTGAATATGCGATGATGCCACTGTTAGGAAAGACCAAAGATGAGGACAATGTAGTCATAAGTAAGTTCCAAGTAATTAGTTGGGATTTAGGTAACAGGAGATAAAACGAAGAAATGACCCTCGCTAGGGAAAGAAGGCATTTAAGAAAGATGAAGTCACTTATTAACGATGAAGGATACCTCCCTTGAGTTGAGGGCTCCGGCTATGAGTAGAATCATGATACTGGGTAGCTGTGGAGCTCTCTATTTAGTCCTATCAATGTTAGAACCGAATAAATCAGGTTTCATAGAACGTGGGAGGATTGCAAGGTGGGTCTACAATATAGTCCGGATATCTTGTACTTGTAGTGCTCTTTACAGGTACGAGTACATGTAGAAGCTTCATAGTGCTATAAAAAGCAGGTTATAAGAGAATAGACTAAAGCATTTGCTAGGAAGAAGTGCCAATATGGACACTACAATAACAGTATTAATTGGTATTAAACATGTGCTTCAAGGAGACAGAATTGCAGCTCTGTGGTTTGTAGCTGCCATTGGTCACAAAACCATATATTACAATATTGTATTTCATGTAGATGATGTACGAGTACCAGTACAGTGGTTCTCTCGCTATGTAAAGGGTCTGATGTCTGATGACTATAGACATCCGACCCAGGCCTTTGTATGTGGTGAGTTGTGCTACTTCAATCCCAGACTTTTGGTGTTTTAGCTGGTGAGAGGATACAGTATTGTCAATAACGAAGTACCGGTACTGTAGTGAGCCGTCAAATGAACAGTGGATATCCTCCAAAGACAGCTTTGTAGGAATCCATATACTGCGGGTTACTGTACAAGTACCGTGTATCATTAGTAACGAGTAAAGACGTTTCAGGCCTGTAATTAGGAACCCTCCTTACATCTCACTGTCCTCCTTTAGAGTGATCGACTAAGTTCTGTATCAGCTACCACGACACTCTGAGCAATCACTCATGTGTAATATTATGACACCATTTGTGGAAGCAAATCCATAGGAGAAAGCTGTTAGGAACCTATTTGTGGTATTCTACCAGCCAGATCAAAATCCAGCGGACCTTCCTACAGAATATTTCGAGTTAACCGGGATTCTATTTCCTCTTAGGGGTGTAAGTCGTGGTCGTAGAAGGTCCATCAGAGCACCTCAGAAGTACACCAAAACAGCATAAAATATGGAATAAACCAACTTCTTATATCAACACCATCCCATAGAGTATCAGTAGCTCTTTCCTACAGTCATAATGCCCATTGTAACTTGCCCACTTCCACCTCACTTGCCACTCCTGACAGTAGGCCGAACCATCAGAGTGTAGCACCCTCCATACACCAACCTGAGAAGATAGCGAGTTGAGAGAAGATTTGAACATGGGTTTAAGAGAAGGAATCAAATGCTTCATGTTATTGATATCTTTATTCAAGTTCTTATGAGTATGACACCGTAAATATAGTCACTCCAACATATACAAGCATCCTTCATATGAGTTCAAAAAGTGCCTATCATACTTGTACAAGTTTAGAACATCTCCATATTTCTTCATAATCATCATCTTCCGTCGTTCTTCTCTTTACAACTCTTTTTCATCTCACAAGAGCACCAACTTAGACCTCTACATCATCCCTCCATTAACACCACCTATGTAGCCCAATAACCACCCTACAACTACATAAACTGTACCATTCGAATGCTCTCTTCCCCTTCTCTCTTTCTATAAACTCTCCAAAACGTCTATAGATACCTATCCACCCCCCTACTTGTAGTACGGACCGAATCTCTCTTTCCCTCTTATCCTTGGACTACATCTAAGACTACAAAGGCACAGTCCTACAACGCACATTCACACCACCTCCACCTCCATATCTCACATAAATAGATTGTTATATACTGACTCATCGAGCTTGGATGAATTCATGTAGACTCTGTTAGAGAAGGTTCATGAGTGTCTGATAGTAACAGGTCCAGTCACTCTCTGTCACGTGATATGAACGCTTGTCACGTGATATCGGTTAACCCTCAAAAAGATCATCCTGCTTGACTGCATCCCTCTCTCTCTTTTCTCCAATTTCAGCCCAGGTCCAGTCCAGCTCTAGGTCATTGTCTCCGTTATTGTAGACAAACTTTTTTCCTGGTTTATTCTTTGCAAACAACCAGGCGGCCTTTGCATAGTAATCTTCAGGCACAGAGTCTGCCAGATCAGGACGATGTTCATGAACGAATTTATCGGCAAACATGAGAGCTCGAATAGCCTTAACGTAATGTTCATCGAACCGGTCTTCAGAGCCTAGAGCCAGTTCCACGGCCTTTGGATACAGTTCTGAAAAGACAGGAGTCTGAGCCTTGATAATCCGTTGAGGATCAATAGTAGGTCTCAGATGGTACATGTAGAGCACGATGAAGTTGACCCAGACAAAGTATCCCAGGGTTTGGGCAGCATTGGGGTCCTTGAACACTTCCGAAAAGTGTTTAGAAGCAATGATTTCGCATAAAGCTTGAGATCCAGTGAGTCCATGAAGGAAAAAGAAGGAGTATCGAGGTTTATCGTCCTTATGAGATGCTGCAAAGTATGCCACAGAGTCATGCAGCAATGTAGCAGCCAGTTTCAGAGGATCATCAGGTAACTCGAGCATATCAGCATACTTAATGACAGTATCCAGTTGTTTATTAACAGGATCCATCACCAGATCGAATTCCACTCCATCCAGAGATTTATCCTGTTGCAACAGTTTCAAAACTTCCATAGGGTTGGAGTACTGGACAGCTGGAGGTTCCCTTTCTTCCATGAGTTTTCGGGCACTTTTTCGGAAATCCATACACGCAATAGTCATGGCTTCCACGGCTACAGGAGCTGCATCCAGTTCAAAAGCGTATGACAGATGAATCAAAGGATGTAATAGTCCAAAAGCAAGTCCTGGAAAAAGGGCTCCAGAGTTAGGTACTCCCTCAGTATAACTGTAGACCTCATTAGCCACGGCTTTCCAATCATAAGAAGCCACGTCAGTCACTTCTTCCTGGAACAGGTCAAAAAAGCCTCTTTCGTACTTGACATCGCCTAGATGCTTGACATAAGTACTCATATCCAGCTCTTCAGGACTGTCTTCTTTCCACTCTACAAGCTCCTTGATATCTTCCTCGTAGATTTTGGTGAGTTGCTGGGGTGACGCTCCCAGGTAATACGCCGCTCCAAGAATATGAGCAAGATGATTGTGGAACTTGCGGTCGTTGAACTTGACCTGGTAGTTGCTATGGTTGGCTCTGAGCAGTTGGTGCGCTTTTTCAAGCGACTCAGGCGTAGGTTTAGGGCATCCGGCCGGAGCTTCGTACCCTAGCCCATCAAAGGCCGTTTTCGAAGACGTTGACAGTAAATTTCCCATTTTTCGAACCGATTTCAAAAGACGAAGGTGAGGTCGTCTTAGCGTGAACATGACAGAAGTTAAGTTGTGTAGGGTGTAGGTTTATGCAGGCGTTCCCCAACACTCAACGGGAGGGGGGAGGGTAGATGAGGGTGTGGGAGTGGACAAAAATGGGTTTCAAAAGTATCATCGTGATGGGCTCGTCAAGGGGAGTCGAATGGTACTACTTTCATATCTGTAGGACTATTATCGGTCTCTTTGTATTTGGATCAGATAAAGAATCGAACCATATGCAAGAATACTGCTACCAAATTGTGAGGTGGTTTTGAAGATTGATTTTTGGGAAAATATGGAAATTGAATAAACCGACGTTTCTCGTTCTGATTATGGCGCTCAAATCGCTATATCTCTTCTCCTTAGTGAGATATAGACGACTCTTTATTGTCAGAGTGTGGGGTAGGGTAACTGAAATTGGCTGAAATGTGATATACTCGTCCAACTGAGGTTCTGAAGGTACCACTGGAACCGCCTCAATCAGGGGAACCCATTGGTACTACTCTCGTCTCGATACCTCTTCTCTTTCCTACTGCTAGTTTTCTCCTCGCCACCCGATAAAGTTTCCTTAGCCGCAGCTTACTCCACAGCAATCTATACGCTGAGGCGGGTGAAGGGGGGGAAGTGGAGGCTACCAGTACATGTACTTGGGTTGGTGAGTAGGGTACTTGGAATTACTTGGGAGGGAGGTAGCGACGTCTCTGGATGGAGAGATACTCGATTATTCTTAAGTAAATGATACTGGGAAGATTTAGGCAGATCTATAATATATTCAGGTGTAGCGTCACAACTTGTTGTTACCTCTAAGGCTGTATCAGAGCTACATGATCTGGTAAGTAGAGTGGAACATCTCGGCCAGTGAAAAGCAGATTTGGACAAGGGATAAAGATGAAGAACTTTTACCCAGCTCATATAGTATTACTAATCACTTCTGGTTACAATTAGTGACATTTGCTGCGCTGTATCATCCACCTCTGTTCTTCATGGTGTGTTAGACAGTAACAAGGGTGTTTGAAGAACTATCCAGGAAGCTATCAAATGGTAAAAGTCTGAGGATAGTATCACATTGACACATTTGAACCAATCAGTTAGTTTTTGTGTTTATTTTCACAGAAAATGTCCCGATCAACGACATGTTCCTATATCTCATCTCCCCAACTAAAGCTAAGTAAGTTCACGCCGTACAACACCACCATATTACAAAATATTGTTAGACAACATGTATATATTTTGTTATATAACTATTCCTCCCCCTTTTCTGCGTCGGATGAGCTACTTTTTACATCTCCACCTCCTCTGGAACCCCAAATATCAACCCCCAGCGGGCTTTCCCCTTTAACTAAACCTAAGTAAACTCATCCTAAAGCGCTGTTATACCAGTTATGTGATGAAGTGAACATAATTATGATGTAGAGCAGTATTCAACATGGCTGGATTAAACAGGACGTTAATTGAACTATTATAGGCGCTCTTATGACTGACTTTAACGTGCCATGTAGATGGATATTAGGATAGCCCACTCCTCTCACCTCCGTAGTCTTGAGAATACTGTTCAAAAGAGCTTCAAAGAAAGCCAAGAGGGTGAATAAAAACGTTTAGTGGCCGTATGTTGTTTTTTATCTCTACATTAGGCAAAGATACCTATCGGCTCTCATTCATTAAGGATCCCCTTTAGAGAAGTCATAGCACAGTAAATTCCGTCTGAAATAAGTTGGAACCAGGAAGTAACTCAGCAGAGAAGTGTTCAAATATATTTGACAGCCTAAAATACCCTAGAAGTCTCCTAATAGCAACTCCATGGACCATCATGGTTCAGATGCCTCCAGATAGATAGCCACTGATGTCCTCAAGATAGTAACAAAAGTTCGAGCTTTCAATCTCAAATAATCAACAACTCGAAATCATTGACTTCTCTAATTAAAAAGGTCTATCCATGTTTCCTACAGTCTAGCCAGTTCTATATGAAGCGTGTCTCAACTGCTAAGACACTCGGTACTATTGGCAGATAGTGGATCATAAGAGAAGAATCAGCTCTCAGTTCAGCTCATTGACAATTGAAATGGTCTATCAACTCTTGTTATCGTCTTTTTCTCCAATGACAGTATTATTCATATCATAACCCGTCCACTGTCATAATTGAACATCAAGTCTACCAGTAATTATGTACTTGTAGTCTGGTTACCAGCTCAAGTCACTTTGACAGTTTCTTACAATAGGCCTCCTTACAGCATACCTCTCATCTTATCTCTCAACAACGAGCTTGGTAAGGGTTAGCCTCCTCACTCATGCTGAAGTCAGTGAACCATGAAACGTCCAAGATGACTTCCTAGTCCAATAATACAGTCTACTTAAGCAAAGACATATAGTGGTACGGTACTTGTCTAGATACAATGTCCCCCATACTAAACACACCTAGAGACATAGACACAACCAATACCATACTCTGGGTTCGGAGATCGGCTATTCTATAGCCCCGTTTCATCTGTGGTCCTTCAAAGAGCCGAGCTGTCAGAAATGGACCCTATACTCAGAAAATAGTCATTTTTGACAATTTTCCCTGTAGTTGTCCAGGATTTGGTCATGCCAAAACGTTAACTAAAGTCTAAGTAAATATGGCAGAGAATAACTTAGAGATACCCTCCAACAGCCTCCAAAAGAATATATTAAGAAGCAATTAGTTCTCAAATCTACCAAAGAGGTCGTTGTGGATCTAATGACATCGTTTATATTACCCTCAGAGCTCTGGAACCCTCAAAAAGGACCCCCAGCGGAATATTTTCTTAACTATTATCTCAAGTAAAGTAAGCTGCAGGACCTATTGGATACAATCCAGTGTAGTGACCCAAGTCTTCAGCTGTATGATGATGTCTACCTGGTAGATCGCTTCAGTACTTGTAGTTTGTCTAGTCTTCCTAGTAGACCCAACCATCATACAGAGCAATACCTGTACAGTACGGTACGGAGTAGTCATGTTTCTACCACACGATACTGTTCCATCTAATACCATTGTATATGACAATATAAGTTCAAAGAGGGGACTGTAAGGATAAGTTGTAATTAAGAAGTACCTTGTTCAAAGTAGGGGTATCAGGACATCAGTATATAACATTCTGACGTCTGACGTGGACAACAGCTACAGTAGTCTGTTTTTTGACGTCCTGACAGCTCTATTATAAGTAGAAGTGGCCTTCTTCACTACTAATCGAGCTTTCCTCTTCTTACTACAATGAATGTTTCCAACTCAACCACCGCTCTCGTTTCGTCTCAACTCCAACAATTCATCTCTGAGGGCTCTGTTGGATACTGTCATAGTGAAGAGTACCTGAACCTGGTAGACAGAACTTCTGAACAAAGCAGGGACTTTCCCAAAGTGACCAAGGAGTTCAAGAGGGCGGAAACGAATGAAACCGACTCGAGTTTCAAAGTCATTGGATACATGGACCCTTACCCTGAATTGCAAAGTGATTCATTGTATGATATCTCCATCTACAACATCCCCAAGAACAGTCCTAGAAGCAATAAAAAGACCCTGGATGAAGCCAAAGAGTTGACCATTCTCGCCTATTCTACTCTCTCCAAATCATGCCAAGTTTTCGACCTCAGTACCCGTGAAGTTGACATTCTCATGTCCCAAATGGACCTCACAACATCACCTGGATTACCCTTCATCAAAAAGTACTCTACCACCTCAGAATGTCTCGATATGATCCATGAACAAGCCAAAATCCTCAACCACTTTGCCAAGTTTCTAGCTCCACATAGAATCACAGCTCCTCCATCTACTTTGTCTACTTATCCTGCTGCCCTTACCCTCATTGAGAAAAGGTATACTAGTGTCCTAAAAAGACGACTTGGAGAGACCGCACTGTTTGGAAAAGTTCCCTACTTGGATGAGATTGTTGAATGGCAACAGAAGAACATCTCCATTAACTCAGATAACACTTCCAACCCCCTACTCAAGTCACTCCTTCAAGAACACACTTTACTCCTCGATTTGGTATCTCAACACCTCACAAAAAAGGACAAATACTGCGTAATTCTCTCCTTGTCTTCCTTCCAATCCCTCCACCCTAGTCTCGTCAAATTTGCCTTGTCAGTTATTGAACAATGGCTCATTTTGGGGCATCATGAAGCGGAGAGAAAAAGATCACTTGGAGTGCTCCAGTTTCTCAAATACTACTTTGTTTCGACTCCAATTTTGCTCAAAGATGGGAAACTCGTGAGAAAACGGGGAGGAGTAGTTCCGGGGTCGGAATTCACCGCATTAGTCATCTCAACCATCTCTACTCTAGCAGCTATCTACATCATGCTTCAACAAAAGATACGAAAGGATGAAATACAAGGGTTGGTGTTTACTCTGAAACAAAAGGTGGCTTTTTCAGTGCCAGACAAGTTCAATTTGAGAAAGATGTCACGCGATATAAAACATTTTGGGCTCACAGTGGACCAAGTTGTTGCTGAACGAGACTGGAGGAAGGTAGTTTGGTGATTTGACAGTGTTTTTGTGTGACAACTATAGGATTTTATTATATCATTCGATTCGAGAAAATTAGGGCTTTCTAATGGTACCACTCTCATGACTATCGAGCATTTCACTAGTCTGTTGGCAATGTCTCATTTCGAGGACGATAGAATTAAGATTGTCGTATTTCAGGCCTCATGTATGCATCTAAACGTGTCACTATATAATGACTAATACAAGTCCTATAACAATTTTGAAAGTACCATTAGATTCCCCTTGCTCTGCTGGTTCTAATGGTACCACTTTCATCCATTTCTGACCCATATTTCCGCCACAATTCCTCCCAACCTACTCCCCCTATACGCGCCTCCCACCCCCAGCTTCACCAAGGTCTAGTGGTGTAATGGTTATCACGTCTCGCTCACATTTCAGTGCCGAGGAGGCTCGGAGTTCGATCCTCCGCTGGATCATGTGACCTCAACAGGTTGTATTTTTTGTCAACTTTAGGTGATTACCTAAGATTGGATCGTCAATCTATGATGAGATTAATGACAGCTAAATACACCATAAATATGTATCGAAGGCGGATAAAAGTGATAGTATATCTGTTACTTGTAGTAGCCCATATAAATCGTGTTTACTTGTAGCATCTTTTAATCTTCATTTCTTGCTTATCTTTTCAGTAAAGCGACTTCTTCTAATCTCTGAGACTCATACAAGTGGGTAGAGATATGTACAAGTACTTGATATTAGGCCAGCAGCAGTAAGAGGTTGAATGATGTACAGTTTCAGTCTAGAGGGTGTCTCACATTCTTGATATACTTCATTTCGGGTGATATTTGTCATCATAACCACTTATCGCTACACCCGTATCTACCTCTCAATCATTTTCAGAACAGAAATTACTGGTACAAGTACCGACACAATTTAGGGCATCAGTAGGCTGTGAAAGAGCTTCTAATGGGGATCTGAAGCAATAGTTTCTAATATTTCTTTCTTTGATCTTACCAGTCCCAGGGAGATACGTCTTGTGGAGGCTGTGGGAAGTTTATACGAGATATTGTCACTCAAAAAATCTAGAGAAGTTCTTTTAATCAAGTGTTTCTGTTCCCCATCAACGACTGCGTGAGAGTCATCGTGTACCAGTACTGGAAGTACTCTTGTAAACTTGTCTGTTTTCTCAGTGGTACATGGTTGAGTTGTGTTTACATGTTGGATGAAGATGTCTGTCCCAATTCTTATTGAAGTGTTTGTTCCATTCAAAGCAGTTGAACAAAAAACATGTGTAGACCTCCTACCTTCACATCTCAATAGCCTCCGTTCACTTCTCCTGTGAGGTATACTTCTCTTGGTGTGAATCTCTCAGACTTGGTTAGGAGTTGGACGTCAATCAGTTTATGAGAGTTCTGGACATCTTGCGTTGCCTCGGACGTCTCTCAACACTGGTCCTTGAATTCATGACCCTCTTCTACTCATTGGAATAGATGGATTAAGTGGATGTCACTTCTCCAGTATCACTAGACTGACTCTTGATGAGAGGAGATGGAACAATTCAGGTGAGAGAAGTTGATTTTCCAGCTATAAAGGTGTCTAAAAATATAACTGATAACTCTCTAATGTCACTTTTGAAGCGTGTCACGTGACCCAAGAGACCGGATCTATTCTCGAGAGCATACAATAGACAAAACGATTTGAGAGCAACAGATACGAATAACAACATAGTTTAGGTTGATAGATGTAGTATCCATGTTTCCTTTTCATGAAATGAGTCTTTGTAATATCTTACGGTGATATATATGACGTTCTATTGTTGTTGTTCTATCCCATTCTGTATCACAGCTTGATAATCAAACGGTAAAAACATACAAACATGATGCGTGCATCAAATTGCAGCAATAGTGGTAATGATACGAGGGGTGGAATGTCATCAGAGATGCTGACTTTGCAGAGGTTGTAGCAGCTCATGTGTTCCATAAATCTACCCTAGTATAGGTCTAACAAGTACATACTTCTCAGAAGTCTCAATTGGTGATTTTGCCATACCGATATCAGTAGCAAAATGATCAGGAGACTGAGACGAGTAGAATGGTACCAAATACAGGTGGTTTGAACGGTTATCTGGTTCAGCTAAGTGGGTTGTTGTAGATGAGACTTACGAGAGCTTCAAGGGTAAGGCTGTGGCTTCAGAACACCCATCCAAAACTACTAATATGCGACTTTCAGAACGAATAATTATATCAGTAGAATGACGCATCTTCAAAGAGTCGAATGGAACTGAAAAAAACTACGATTCAAGAAAAATTCAGTACCTCAATTGTGTGCTATCATTAAGTCGAAAGATGAACTTCAGTCAGGGTTGGGGCTGAATATTAAGAACGAATTGATCATAAAAGTTGATAAAAGACTTGCCACATCATTAGTAAGGGTGTTAGAACTTCGAAATGTCTTTTTCACAGCTTATTTACTGCAATAATGGGTACTTACAGTGTTCCTTTACTCTTCTTAACATAACCACCTTATAGCTACGGTAGACACTACACTCTCAGTCATCATCACAGTCAATTCACACCTACTTCAAGGCATCTAGCCAAAGCCTCACCTCTACGAGCATCTCTGCAAACGTGTATTTGCACCCCATGATGGCTTGGAGATTGTAGGCCAGAGTATCAGCAGACAAGTGCCGGTAGATTTCCACGTACTCGGCAATCCGCATGTTCTCCTCGTGTGTCATTCGGCCCATGGTGGAGGAAAGAGGTGTATCGTTGAAGGTGCTGTTTAGTGACACAAACAGTGATACTTATAACATCTTCAATATGCCCCATATCTCATTCAATATGCCCCATTTCTCATTTGTGAATTTTCAGTCTTTGGACATATCTCTACAATTGGCACATTTTGACTGGTATTGTTTATAAGGATGAGTCGGGGCTGGTGGGAAGGGGCAGACACACCCTCAAACAACGACAAATGATGTCAAAAAAATAAAAGAAAACCGATATTATTAATCTACGCACCGTATTATCTTGGTATGTGTATTTTTAATGGCAATATATTCATCCACTTATGTCATTTGAGGTATGTCTACTGTCTCTACTTATAGCTATATTATAGAGCTTAGAGTAGAAAGCCCAACTAAAGCTACATCCATCCAAAGTCGTCCTATTATGAGAAAATACAGAAGATATGAACAGAATAAACGACATGTAAGAGCTCGAGTCATGCTGAGCTCACAACTTCCTTTTATTTTGTATAGCTATGTTCTATTGGTGTATCTGGAGAAAGAATGGAGTCTTACGATTATAATGAAGAGCCGAGACAAAAAGAGTTATATCATTCGACTCGTGTCTTTCAGGAGAATTGTTTGATGCTTTCAGAAACCAAATCGGCCTATTATTAGTCTCAATATCCACCCCCAAAGTTGTCACATCTTGTTAAGCATTCTTCATTCACATTGTCATCTGACAAGGATACACAATCAGTATAATAATGCTAAGATGGGGCACTTTAGAATGGGTCGTTTTTTGAGGCTCTGATTGAGGCAAGTTGACCCTATCTACACTCATTTTCTCCCTGCATAGCTCCTGCGGCAATACGAGAGTCTATATTTGGAACTGAAAGAACGGAGTAATGGGGCTGATCAACGTAATTAAATAGATGAGTCCAGGTTGAGGATACGTTTCCTTGTTTGCTCATTACTCAACCTCAACACTTCTCTTTCTCCTTTCCTCAACATGGCATTCTTCGTTTTGGCTCTGGTGTTGGTTGTCACTATGAAAATCTTGGTGATGAGTCGACTGGAAAATTCGCTGGTTTTAGGTGGGAAGTCGTCCTTGAATAATTGAGGTTATGAGCAGGTGGAAAGAAACCACATTCTTGGGTCTCTTCCTACATACATTCTCCATTGATATACTCACTGGCATTCCATGAATGGCATAACACAAATTTAGTCCTATGCACAAAATTTTGTGTGGTAAGACACTAAGATATCTATACCATTAGATTCTTCCGGCTGAATAGATTTCATTGGTACCTTCTAATACATTATTATCCATGAAATGGGGCTTGCAGAGTGGAATATGGGTGGGCCATGGCAAGACTTGTATCTCGAAAAGTTGGGAGATAACCATACCAAATGTTAGCTATGTTCTTTTTACTGCATTGTTCTGAGTCTAATGGTACACTTTTAACGTCTTTTTCTGACTCAAAAATGTGTTCTACGTTTTGGTATCTCTCACTCAAGCTGTCATACTTGTAACTCGTGAAATATGTATGACAGGGTTCAGATTTTATGGTATCGACTGGCTCTACTGACATTTCCAACTCCAGCAGCATATTTCACATTATTGCATTTCACCAATTATTTCGACCAACACCCTCTTCTCTAATCAAGACATGAACTACCAGGACAAGACGTCAGACCTTAGAAGACCTCACTGACACTCATAAATGAAGTGAGAAGTTCAAAATTGGACAGTGCGATGAACGTATATTATGACATTGGTGAGTGTACCTTCGAATACCATAGCCTGGGGAAGGGTGCTTTTCTCAACAAAGTGATGATAGACATAGTAACTGATGAAGTCTTAGACCACGTAATGCTCATGTAGTAATCAAAGGAAAGACGATAGCTTGGAGATATTATCTGCCTGTGTTTCTCCAAAGATGTTTGTAGCTTTCCTTACTCACTTAGCAACATGTGATGGTACCGGTAGCCTCAGTGAGTGGACATAGGTATGATGCCACTTATATACTTTGACTCAGATGTAATCTAGTAAGCGTTATGGTCCTTAGTCACTTTGTATTTGTAAACTTCAGCATCACTTATCGTTTTGACTGTCTCTATGTCACTCTTCATATCGTTTACTATGTTTTTGGAACGCATTATATCAGTCTGATTAAAGCTTCAAGTCTCCAGTATCTTTTTTGAGTCAAAAAGGATTTTTTTGAGGGTAATTTCAGCACTTGGCCATCCTCTATCTTTTTCTCCCCCATTAGTTGAGAAATAGTTAGATTTAGTTGTCACGGAAATCCTGCTGGGGGTACTTTTTCGGAGTTGCAGAGGTGGTAACTAGTGGAAAGCTGCACCAGTAGGTAGCTGAGTTCACTTTATTAGTATTTATCAGATTATGTTTATGGGTTGCCTCACAATATTTTGAGATATTGGTGTCTCAAATCGGCCTACCATAGTTGACATTAGTTGACTCCCATCCTCTGGTCAAACTCAACACCTCATAAAGTTGGCTTTCGGGGCAATTTATCTGCATTGAAAAAAGGGTCCCCTCGAGAAAAAACCCCAATTATGTCATTTTGGTTCGCGCATCTCCTCCTTACAGGATTTCTCAGAAACTTTTTGCCAATCCTTACATATACTGTATTTCGAAAAACTTACTTGGGAGATAGTTGACTTTTACTTAGCTTACATACCAGCTATGGACAGAGAGTATGGTAGTCCAAGGTACAATGTGAGAACAAGAAGTGACTTAACAGAATATCTGATAACTTGATAAACTTGAAAAGCGTCTCAGAAGAATCGCCCGCCTTTATGACTCCAAAACTCAACTCCATTTTGTCTCCAAGACTTTTATTCATCGTTATACCTCAGCTTTCCAACCCCACCCAACACTCGTCTGGTGGCTTTCTCTAAGACTTATGAATTAAAAATAAAAAAAAAACTCAAGAATTACAATAAATGAGCTGTGAGAGCTTATAGTAGCCACCTCCTCACTTTTCCATCTTTATTTCATCTCCATCGTCAATACTTCGACTCTTTCTTGCGTCGTATAGTCCATGTCCATAGGATAACCAAACCAACTGTTCACAACCAGTCAAACAACCAGACTACAAATACCGGTACTTTCTTCTGAAAAGATTGTGATTGAAATTAAAGCCAGTATCAATCACTACTTCTTTCACTCTAATAGTGACTGGCTTCCTATATACAACTTGTAGTAAACTGCCCTGATCACATTACATTTACTACTGTCTAGACTTCAGCTCATACGGTGCTATTAGAAAAGCTGTTATAGCCTGACCACAACGTACACTGCATGATATTCTCCACACAAATTTCCTCTTCTTTCATCTTCAGCCCCTCTGCAACACACTCAATAGTATCATTAAAGAAGATCCATCTTACAGAGAGGAAAGTCTACAGAGAGAAAGGTGAACGAAATCGTGAAACAAAAGCTACCATTTGTGACTTCAGTGGTGAAATAACCACTATGCTCTTCTTGATTGTTTATATGTGCAATTGGATGCTCAAAGACTTCATACGGACGACAATTGACATCTACCAACAACATGGAATTTAGGACATTCAAGCAAACTGTTACGAAGCTATTCAATATCCAATGGTTTTCATCATTTGAATGTTCGATGAGAACTTTTACAAGAGTCTTCTGCTGCTTTCCATGTTGCCTTCTAGTTCGTTAGTGAAGCTGAGAATTATGTAATATAACCACATATAGAAAGTATCCATATCAAATATGTTGCATCACGTGACATTCTGTCTTCCCTCTTCCTCTTCCACCTCTCTTCTGCCGTATTATATAGACAGCCTGACTTCAAAGCCCATACCCTCATCCTTCCCTTCACAACCCAAGACTGAACCTGACAACGTGATACTTAGTAGTGTACTTGTATCCTCTTAGATAAGACCTGCTCAGGGTACTTCTTTTGCTACTTCTTATGTGACATGTTGTGTCATGCTGTTACTGGTGCTGTAGTGATATCCAGAGTAGCCATTGAGATGGTACCCACTTTGTAGTAATGGTCAGATATTTGAAGACTCTATGTGAATACGAGCATACCGGTACCAAAAACCTTACTCTACCGTACTTGTACCCGGTACCAATACACTTCACTCCGTCATTACTCCACTCAGATAAGAGCTACACCCATCTCATGTACAGTATGTACAATCTGATCCGTCACGTGACCACAATCTGATACATCACGTGACCACAATCTTCCTCGTACCTCCTCTACTTCTCTACTAGTACTTTTCTTTCTCAATCCGTTATATGCTATACCACCATCGTCTCCCCCCTAATCCAAAACATAGCCACCCATGGCACTCTCTCCCGAGTTGTAGACATGTTTTCTGGACCGGTCGAGCATCTTTTTTCTCGCCTGAGTTTCGTCCAGAGATCCATCTTTATTGACCTTGATCTTTTCGGGGTCCTTTTTCTTACCGAGTTTTCCAGGAGCTTCTCTGAGCGCAAAACTCTTGGCCAAGTGTCCCAAATGCAGCATTCTGACGTTGAACATGTCCTTTTCAGCGGCAATATGGGTGGCATAAGCTCGGATATGAGAAGTGAAGCCTCGTCGAGCTCTATCAAGGGCAGTCTCGTCTCCTAGTACCCATCGTTCCACATCCAAATGGTAATTTGTAGCGGCAAAGTCCCATCCCTTTCCTCCGAATCCGGCCGCCAAAATGTTTTCATAAGTGGTCTTTTTCAGTTGCTGGCTCTGTTTCAGTTTCTCAATGTATCCTTCTTCAGCTCCTGGCAAGAGGAACAACAGAGCTCTTCCGTCCTGGCCAGCTCGAGCAGTTCGTCCGACTCGATGAAGATGGTCTTCGATGGAAAACGGAGGATCGTACTCGATCACGTGAGTGATTTTCGGCAAATCCAGACCTCTAGACGCCACATCTGTACATAACAGAATGGAGGGGGTGGAGTTTTTGGCAAAAGCAGCGAGAGTAGCCGTTCGAGCTTGTTGAGAGAGGGATCCGTGGAGCTTAAAGACCGACGTGGAAACATCTTCTAGCAAAAGCGGGGCGGTTTTGGCCGTATCCATCTTGTTAATCTGAGATCCGTCTCTAGACAAAACATCGAAATGGAAATCGACAGAATCGGAACAAGACAAAAAGACAATCACCTTGGTGTTTGTTTTCTCGCTGCTTTGCAGAATATCGCCTCTTAGAGCTCCTAGGAGAGTCACAAGACGCAGTTTGGCAGGAGTAACTACCCACTCTTGAACCAGCTGAGAAGGAGCAGAAAAGGTCTCCACTGACGTTTCAGCAAGCGCATCTTCCACAGAATCGTTGGAGACCCAATCGGCGTCCTTGAGAGTGCTTTTTCCAAGCTCAGTGACTCCTCCTTTCATTGTAGCAGAGCACAGAACAGTGACTCTTCTGGAGGGTAAGGGTTTCAGGTTTGGGGGGATATCTTTGAGATAATTTTCTCCTCGAAGCACAGATTTCCATTCAATGGTTCGTAGAATCTTAGTAATCGTCTCTTCAAAGCCCAACTCCATCAATCGATCTCCTTCATCCAGTACTACCCATCTCACCTGACTGAGATCTAGAGCTTCCGTATTATCGAAATGATCGGCTAGACGGCCCGGAGTAGCCACCAGAATATTGACACCCTTTCGAATCCGCGCCTTTTCACTTTTTTTCTTTTCTCCTCCAATCACAATTCCAGGAACAATCCAGGGACACGCTTTTCGACAAAGAGTTTCGAGAACAGAGTAGATCTGGGTAGTGAGTTCACGAGTAGGGGTTAGAATGACGGCAAAAAGGCCGGATTCACGTGACACGTCGTCACATGACATGATTCGTTCCAAAAGAGGTAAAACAAAGGCTAGTGTTTTTCCTGATCCGGTTTGAGCCTGGACAAACAAGTCTCGTTCTCGTTGAATGAGTCGAGGAATCGTAGCTCGTTGGATTTTGGTCGGTTTGGCCAATTGCATGCTGACTAATGCGTCGACTAGTCTCTGGCTGCATCCCAAACCGGAAAAAGTCGTTGAATCCTTCAAAGCAGCGTTTGATGACTCAGCAGTGGTACTTTCTTCTCCGACGTCTTCCTCCTCCATCTGAACATCATCTCCCGCGATACGGTCCTCTTTTTTCTCGGAAAAAATTGACGAAACATAAGTCCCCTTGATACCTCCCTTGGCGCCTGTTTTCTCCCGCATTCGTCGAATCAAAGTGCCATCTTCTCGTGTTCCAATCACGTCCCTATCGTGGTGTTTAGCGGTAGTACCCCCTTCCTGACCCTTCTGGGCCTTTTCCATATCTCTTCTGTTTCGAAAGTTTCGTTGAGGCACCCATCGTTCCTTTTCAGGCCGTTTTCCACCTTCCATAAGTCTCTGGTACTTTTCTTCGTCGGTTTCGGGAGCAGGAACAGGACGACTAGCTAGTTTATCGTAAGCATTAGCCATGGCAGAGTTATTGGACGGTTTTTTCTCAAACTTCTTCTCAGTCTTCTCATACGGCTTCTGTCTGACGGGCGGCTTGTCCTGCTCCTTTCGCTTCATTCGATCTTCAATAGAAGTGGCATTTCCTCCCAGTTCCTTTTTCCAGGCGTTTTTCTTCTCTTCTTCTCGCAGCGCTTTTCGCTGAGCAAACGTGAGTCCGGACTTTTTCAGCTTGGCGGCTTTTTCCCGGGCAGACAGCTGGCGAGGCCCGTCCGCCACAACCAGATTCAGCATCATTCCGTCGTCTTCCATGGTGTCGGTGAGTACAAGTATGAGGGTTGGTGAAAGAGGTTTTCGAATTTCCATATGCACGAATTTTTTTAACCTTGCAGATGAGAGGTGATTAGAGTTGGAGGAGGAGGAGGGGGAGAACATATATATGTGGTGATTAAGCGCTTTGTAGGAGGTTTGAGAGTGTACTTCTGGTCTCCTCGGCTTAAGGGATCGATTGGTACCGGTTTGAAAAGTTTTGGAGGGGTTTTGAGGGAGTTAGGGTAGTTGAAAAGAGGGAGATGGTAGTTGGGACATTGGTTGGAGTTTAGTTGGGTGTGGTGGATACGGAGATTCTTAAAAAAAAAAAAAAAAAAAAAAAAAAAAAAAAAAAAAAAAAAAAAAAAAAAAAAAAAAAAAAAAAAAAAAAAAAAAAAAAAAAAAAAAAAAAAAAAAAAAAAAAAAAAAAAAAAAAAAAAAAAAAAAAAAAAAAAAAAAAAAAAAAAAAAAAAAAAAAAAAAAAAAAAAAAAAAAAAAAAAAAAAAAAAAAAAAAAAAAAAAAAAAAAAAAAAAAAAAAAAAAAAAAAAAAAAAAAAAAAAAAAAAAAAAAAAAAAAAAAAAAAAAAAAAAAAAAAAAAAAAAAAAAAAAAAAAAAAAAAAAAAAAAAAAAAAAAAAAAAAAAAAAAAAAAAAAAAAAAAAAAAAAAAAAAAAAAAAAAAAAAAAAAAAAAAAAAAAAAAAAAAAAAAAAAAAAAAAAAAAAAAAAAAAAAAAAAAAAAAAAAAAAAAAAAAAAAAAAAAAAAAAAAAAAAAAAAAAAAAAAAAAAAAAAAAAAAAAAAAAAAAAAAAAAAAAAAAAAAAAAAAAAAAAAAAAAAAAAAAAAAAAAAAAAAAAAAAAAAAAAAAAAAAAAAAAAAAAAAAAAAAAAAAAAAAAAAAAAAAAAAAAAAAAAAAAAAAAAAAAAAAAAAAAAAAAAAAAAAAAAAAAAAAAAAAAAAAAAAAAAAAAAAAAAAAAAAAAAAAAAAAAAAAAAAAAAAAAAAAAAAACACAATGTACCCTCAGAGACCTTTAGAGGTCTCAACAAGGGTGAAAATCACTGTAGACGTCACTCGGTCTTTGGAGGTGCTTTTGGGCATCATTCGTGTTGTTTCTCCTCCACCAACTCCTCTTTACTTAGCATTTACTAGACTTTGAGATTCCGCTGGGGGTTCAAATACGGTGTTCCAGACATGCTAGAGATATAAGAGCCATACCGTTCAATAGATCCAAGCTTAGATACTTATATTATCACGTTAACAGAGCAAGTGACCATACAAAATCTCTCACAACTTCCATCCTTAATGCGTCCACCTCTCCAACTTTACTTAGCTCTACTTGGGCCAACTACCCCACTTAGACACTCCATAGAATGGCACGTCTAAGCTAGATGTTCTATGGACTATTAAACAGGTTCATAGTAAGTATTGTATGATCTATCAGAGTACAAATACTGTATATTCTTGGATGGTATTATTTGTATTGAATAACACCAATGCCATATATATTCGTCCAAATGTTACTCCTACTTGGTGAAGTGGTATTCTCATCAGAAGTAGGGTGTAGTAGGGTTGAATGAGGGTAAAGTAGATGGCTCGAATGATTTGAGGGGACTTATTCAGTCGTTAGAGATGCTTTTTAGACACTTTTTGCTTTGTTTCTTGTATTAATATGGATGCTCTATGGATATCTTTCTAACAGATCTATAGTCATTCAGAGCTGACCGATTATTCACTCTATATCTTTTTAGAGACTTCCAGTGAGAAGGGATACAGTCACACCTTTATTGATAAAAAGACGCGTCAACCGACTTGTAGCAGGGTAAGCGGTCCATGTTATCTATGGAGGGTGGTGGACAAGCCTTGGCCTATAATCAATTAAAGAGCTGACCCTGAATCAACCCTTACACTTAATAAATGACCATTCTAGGTTTTGTAGAGCTTTGTCGGACTGTCTATTATGGTCCATTGTTTGTCTACCAGTACACTGTAGTTCTTTCTCTTTCAAGCTTGTGTGATGGGTCTATCCATGCTATCTATAGGGAAGATAGAAAGATGGATTTCAGACAAAATAGACGAAATCACATGGCTATCAAAGCCGATCTAATTATCCCATCTATTAACAAAACATTATATAATGACTCAATCGAACATTACGAGACGATATTGTTGTCTAATGTCTTCCTACTTCTCAACCAAGGCTTACTCTTAATCAAGCTGACCTGATGGTCTGGTCATGTTTCTCATAGAGAAGTAAGAGTGTGCCATGGGTTGAAGTCCAATGATTGAATGGTCAGAACAGCCAGTATCCCGTTTGGTTTACTCTCCGTCATAAGACACAAGATGGCACTACAGGACCATGCCTTTCAATTCACCAACTGCCCCCGCTTCTTAGTTTCATACCTGGACTGATCAGTTTATGTCGACTTTCCCATCATACTCTTCATTGTAAGCATAGAGAAGTTCATATGTCTATCGCTATCAGATCCAAACACTCACCTCTTCACTTCCTAGACGTATCCTGTCTTCGAAGCATTGATGAAGTTGAAGAGAGTCAACCATGATCTTCACTTGGTTATATACTCCACCCACGACATTGCAATGAACACATCTGACTGGTCATATTGACCTATACCTAGAGAGACTATCACATGGATCAAAGTAAGAGATCTGTAGTTATCAAAAAATAAATCTCGCAAGTAAAAGTGGTTCTATTACGACTCATACCATCTACCCTACCTATCTTTCTACAGTACAAATACTTGAATCTCAGTTTTACTCCTTGATGATCAATATTGAATGTATGACTTCAACACCACCCAACCCCCAATCGACCAGTCAAATCAATATATGCACCTTCTTCAACAGCAATTACATTGTCCAAGTCATATGAGTAGGTATATATAACCATGAGTGCCCTCCCTCTAATGTCTAAGAGACAATCTGCCGAAGGGCAACTGATCTGAACTTCATACGATTCTAGACCTCATTGCTTCTCTTAAAGACTGTTAATGATCAGCTCATGTTAAGATTCTTGAGAGGTGGTTTATGAACTCATACTGGAACTGTTCCTGTTGCGGGCACTTCTACTTGCACCTCTGACCCTTCTGACCCTGCTTCTGAGACTGCCATCGAGACTGCCTCTGAGACCCCTGTTACTGGAGAGGTTACTGGAGAGCTTTCTTCTACTGGTGACCTCCTCTACAGGCGACCTCTTTTACCGGTGATGCTACTGGAGAGTCTGAGAAGTCCAGACCAATGGACCCATGATAGGTTTGCGCCACCAGCTATGCCAAACCGAGGACAACCTCAGCAAAACCAGCTGTATCTTCCCGCTCACGGTGGATCCGACAGGCCATCGTATCACCAGGGTGCCCTAGCCTCTCGCAAGAGACAGGGAATGTGCAATAGTCGTTAAGGGGAAACCTCCACGGTATCCAAGGACGAGACTTCAGTCACAACCGAGGGTCTGGATGCCGCTATGGCACTCAGGAAAGGGACCTCACAAAGAGAAGACGTCTTGTCGACTAACAGCTATTGATCACAGTACATCCACTGAGGAGTGGGTCGATAGAATGACGTATTCGGTGGATATGATGAGAATACCAATTCTCCTTATTCTACTGACTCTCCTTCTCCTACTGGTGAAGTTACTGAGTCTGAAGTATCTTCTACTCTCTTCTACTGAATCTCCTTCCTCTTCCTCATCTAGCTACTGGTGAAGTCTCGTCTGCTGGGGAAGTCTCTTCTACTGGCTCTCCCTCTTCTGCTGACTGTGAGAGCTCTATTGCCTCCTCTAGGACTCCTGAGACTTCCATTGATACTGCATTTGATACTGCCACTGAGTCTTGCTGAGTCCTGTACTGACCTTTCTCTTTTGGCTACTGATTGCCCGTCGTTTGACACTGCTTCTACCCTCTTCTTCCCCCTCCACCACCTTCCTTCAACTCTTTTTCATCTCTCTCTCGTTGACTATATACATATCCTCCTTGACAGTGTCTAGACCCACTGTTTCTTTTCTCTCTCTCGTCGCTCCAGTCGTTCCCAGTGCTTCTTGCCCTTGACGGCAGCAATCTTCTCGTCCATGGTCTCCATGGCCTTTGCAATCTTTTCCTTTCGGGCCTCCTTGGTCTTTTCTCGGATATGTTTTTTCCACACCATTTCGCCCATCAGAGGCTTGGCCTGCTCATGTCGAGTCTCAAAGAAGGTCTTTTCCATGGGAGGAAGCAGCTCATGGACACCATGCTGGTAAGCCAGCTTGTAGAGATCGGACTGCCGTCGCAGCGAGTACAGGGGCTTGTGGGTCTTGTTGGTGACACGTGACTTGTTGGGCAGAAACGGGTTGGCGTTGGGGGCGTCCTTGTAGCCCTTCTTGGCCGAGTACTGGGCAAAGGGCTGGGGAGGGAACCGCTGGAAAAAGTCCTGCAGTTTCTGGGGCAACTTGGCAAAGTGGGCGTTGGGCACGTACGACGGAGACGCGTCGATCACGGACACAGTGGCCTTGAGCGCAGAGGCTACGCCCTGCTTGAGCATCTGGACCGAGGGCTTCATTGTGATGTGTGGTGATGTGTTGGAGAGTGGAGATTTTTGATCTTGAAAAAGTTTAACCGAAGGGAAGTGGAAAGTGAAATTTTGGTAAAATAGTGAGTAGATCGGGCCAAGAAGTTTTATGATGACTATTGACGACGTTTCTAAAGGGCTATCTAAAATTCAGCCATTTCCATCGGCTTTTCGTAATTCCTATTATTCGGTCATTCTCCCGAATCGAACTCCGAAACGTTAACTGAGGGTGTGTTTATAGGTGGAGGGGAAGAGGAGGTTTAGGGGGGAATATACGTGAGATGAGGGAGATACGAGTAGATATTTGAGGTCCCCTTGACGTGGTGGATAGATTGAAACTAGTTTCGTTCATTTTGGAGCAATATTCGGTAGGCTGAATTTTCCCTCTACTGCAGTGTATTTACTTATAAAGTGGTGCAACTTTAGAGATAGATTTTGTTTAACTCCCAGGGATAGCTTAATTTGGTGTAAGAACTAAAACGCTTATAACTCATTCAGTGTCAAAACTACAGCAATACAAACTACTCCATTGAAATCCCCTCACGTTTCTCATTCTTTTGGTACCCATATTGTTACCCAATCATTATTTTCAAGCTACATCAAAAAAACAAAAGATCGTCATAACCTCTTCAGATACCTGCTAATTATAACAATAATCTCTGAAACACCTCTCACAATCTCCCACAGTCTCATTGAGTCTCTGCAACTCTCTCAGAATCGAAACACAGCCTAGACATTTGCCCCATTCTTCATCTTCCGTCAAATTACTTCTGGTCATCATATTATAACCATTGTTGACCGTTCCATAGCTCTCTTCATGGCTGTAGAGCAGCTTTCCAGTTGAAAAGTTCGTCTGATATGAAATATCCATCATTGGAATGTATACAATGACTGGAGAGTACCTTTCCGAACTATCATACTGTTTCAAAGAAGTGATGTTGCATCCGAAAAAAACCGGTTTTGTGGTCAAATTCTCGCTCAGAAACGTCTCATTATCTGGAATCTGAGGAAAAACTCCCTCTCCAAATTCCCATTCACTTTTACCGGCTGTTCTTCTCAGAGACTCTCCCGAAGGCCATCCCTCAGCAGTATCTGTAGACGGATCAGTAGCAATAACGACATCGACTTTTCGTTCGGGCTGTAGGAACGGCAAGATAGGAATAGCTTCCAAATCAAATCCTCCATCACACATGGCTAGAGCTCTAGAGATGGTTTGGTTAGAAGGAAGATCGTCCAACTTATAGAACGGGTTAGGGGAAACGATTCCCACTCTGTATTCTGCTGCATTGATGATTTCCAGCAGTTTCATCAAATCCTCCACCAAAATTCCAAAGATTCCGTCAATTCCTAGCCCAGAAAGTGAACCTACATTGAACACGTTAGAAGAGATCCCCATAAGAAGCCCAGCATTATCGTAGTTAGTGGTACATTCACCCGTGGGAGTTCCATTTTCCAATTCTGTGCCCAGATACTTGATATCGATGAACTCTCTGATGTTTTTATCCCACGTTCCAAACTCATAAGGTGTCATTTCTATGACGGAGTTGTTGAAGGTGATGTATTGAACGTCAAAAGAAGTGCCAGGAAAAATCGACATTCCTAGTATGATAGGAAAGGGCATGTCATGTGACGTGAAGGAGTCCAAACCACGAATATCTGACCAGTTTACATCTTCTTTTTTAAGTCCTCCATTCCCTAGAAGCATGTAGATGAGTCTTCCCCATTGATCAGTAACAGATGTCTGATAACCCGCGTCCAACTTTTGCAAAGAGTCAATAAACACCTTGAAAATCATACCAACCGTTCCCATGGATCCAGGGAGCTTGAAAATGCTGTCAAAGGCGTTATACAATGTTTCAAAGTCGGGATAGTCGTTGATAGCTGAGAAGCCTACCAGCCATGAACCTCCTGATAAACCAGCCATGTAATCGGCTGCCTGAAGGTACCCTGCTAAAGAGGAGTTCTCAGTTCGATTATCCAGTGCTCTAAAAGCACCCATTCCGGTAAAAGTCGCTCTTAATCCTCCTCCAGCAGCAGCTATAGCGATTTTGGGAGATGCTCTTTCGAGGAATGAGTCGACATTGAAATCTGAAATGTTTTGCCGTTTTAAAAAGGAATTAAGAGCTGGTTTGGTTTTGTTCTGTCGACTGGTGATATACTCGGCTTCTTCCGACTGAATCCCCTCTGCTTGACGTAAAAGAGGGGTTTCAGGACACTCTCCTTTTTGGGGTGTGTAGAGGGCAAGGGCTGAGGTGATTAGTAAGGCGATAGAGAGCAGTTTCATATCGGAGAAGTTGATAGAGTGGTAGTTTGAAGAGGAAAGAAGAGCTCTGAGGGGTTCATTGGTTTGGTGGGGTTGAGTTGGAGGTGCTATAGTGGTGTAGACTAGCCCAGGAGGAGATGGGGGAGGTGACCAGAGAGGGAAGGGGAGCAGAAGGAAGGGAAATGAGGTGGTAGTGTGTTTTGGGAAGGTCTCATTTACCTACCTGACCAATTTTCATCTTTATATATCATCTCAGTGTCCTGTTATACTCCTCTCCCTCCTCCCCTCATAGCTCCGTGGAGATGAGCTAGTGCAACTAGTGCTGTAGACAATCTAGAACTAGCGGAAGAGAGAGGGTTATGGGAACTATGGTGTCTAGACTGTTTGAAGGTGTTTAACTGAGATAATTTGGGGAAATGTTCATACTTGTACTGTAAGTACTTTTGAATATGATATTAGAACATCAAAAATATCATGGAAAAAAGGAAGAATCGACATGTGAGGAGGTATTAGTTGCTTTGGTAACCTGTTCAGATACAGCAGCTGTTCTTCCAAGGTTCCTGGAGTTCATTCTGTGTCATACAAGTAGTCCTCTACTGATTGGTCTCTTTGAAGACCATCGAGTGGCTTATGGCAGTCATAGAAGGCATGTAAACGTCGTTTGAAAGATATGGGGAGCATTGTGAAGCATTATTACAGTATCCTACGACTTTGTAAGTGTCTAAAAGCGGCTGGATGTCTTCTAGGACGCCGTTACTGTTCTTCCGACCTTCCATATCATGGTTATTTGCTTACTAACACTTCAGCCACTGTAAAGACCGCAATAGAAGTTCACTTCTTCATAAACCTGCTCTATCACTATGATTCTTTGTTTAGACCATCTTTCATCCGTCTAGTTCATGTCCTTGTTCTAACAAAGGGTCTCTACAAAGAGAACTACAAGGGGCCATGCAGAGATCTTATCAGAGTTATAACAGGGCAGTGAGATATATTTGATGGAATAGTATGAGAAGGGTTAGGGAATTTCCAACCTGACTTCTCTACGCCACCGACATATACGTATTGCTGTCTGCTCATCTGACGTATAACCCGGTAACACTCCACTTGGTCTCATGACCTTCAACCTCAAATCTACATTTCCCGGAATACGAGATGGTGAACCCCTCCTTCAAAGTGAATCTCAGGAGTGAGTTTGAGTGAGTGAGTGAGTGAATGAGTTTGATCGAGTTTGAACGTGATTTGAGTGAGTTGAAAAGTGCTTTTTGCAAGCTAAATGCAAGTATGCCATATACGGGTGAGGTGGTGTACACGGTATGATATGATTGGTTGTAGGAGTATTCAAACATAGATCTTGTAGGGCAACAGATGCCATAGATGCCAGTACTACTCGTACTTGTAGATCCATTTTAAATCCAAGATCGAAGACAGATAAGTTCAAGTGGCGATTGGTCGAACACTTCTCCAGTGAGTCAGTCACAAGATCGTGTCCAAGACATTGTCACAAGACAGGTCTGAAGTGTTCAAAAGAAATGCCGTGGAGAGTTCACATCTTGATGACATCATTAATGGAATATGAAGACGAACTACTTTTCACAATCTCTGCACATCTAGTACGTAGTGAGGAGGATGTGCTTATAGCTGGTCTTGTATCATACTGAGTAAGCCATGAATGTATGAAGGTAAGACTACAAGACCAGAACATGGTGCATTCTATAATACAATACAACTTCAACAAGCAGCCACTGATGCAAATGATAGTCTTATGTCGCTCTAAAGCTCCGTATCACCTCCACCTCCTCAGTCACACGACCTTTGAGAGTTATGAAGAGTATATTCCCCGTATGAATAGTCAAAGTCACCCGACACCACCCAACTCCCCGGCATGACATTCCAACAGTGTTTTTCAAGGTTGTCAACTTCCCACACTCCTTGCCCATCTCAGGGGAGGGTTCAGGGAGGTTGAGTTAGACGTTTGGCTCAAACATGGAGAATAGCCCCGGGAAATGCATAGGAAGCGAAGATCCCACGGCTTTTGACAAGAGGGGAGTTGGCAACCAAAAAACTGGTGTTTGAACAGCTTGTGATAGAAGTCATAAAGTCTCTGACCATGTTCATTGAGCTATTGTATTGGTATAGCTTTGCTTGTATGTCTCTCATATCCCTCCTCTATGGTCTGTATTGGGTCGTTTTGATGAGTTCATTTTTTGTAAGAGTACTTCTTTCGTGTTTACTCGTGTGTACATACATTTAATTCGTTTCTGGTCACTCCACTCACGTTTCCGGTGTTGACATGACTCCTCTGTCTTCTTCATCTGGCTTGTGATGAATACTCAGTTTAACTTTGGGAGATCCCAGCCCAAGAACAGAGACTGAGACAATGGTCAACGGTTTAATTCCAGAAAATGGTGGGGTGAAGGAGCGGGGGGGGTGCTACAGTGTCAGTTGAACAAACTGGTGATTTCTTTTCGATTTCGACGATTTCCAGGTTTTTAATTTTTCCACATCTTCCTCTAACTCGTACCCCCCTCCATGTTATCACTCAGTTGTCTTTCCTGATCTGTTTACCTCTTCACCTATTCACCTGCCCTGCAGGGCTTTGAAAAATGAATGTGGTTGCACTGGTTACATTCGCATTCGTCCTGGTTGGCGTGTAGAGTTGGAGCTAGAGTCTATTCTCTTCGGACTAAGAGACGGAGTGAAGAAGACCAGAAGAAATGAAAAAGATCATGACGACATAATGAAAAACGGTCACCCGATTCCATCCACCGTTGTTCCCCTGTTCACCATCTACGTCACTTTTTTTACAGTTTAATCCCCTCATGTCTCACCACCCACATGTCTCAACCCCTCTGATTACAATCCGTAAAGACCCTGCCCTTGGTTATGGTGGGGCTTGGTTATGGTGGGCTTGGGTTCCAGTGGACCTGGTTATAGTAAGAATGAGCAGATGAAAAAGTGCGTTGATTTAGCAGAAATTATTGCTGCACATCACGCAGCCGGAATGCGTTTTATTTTCACCAACGCGTTGCATTCTTACGTGTATGGCGTGTCCACAGGTATGAGTGGATATTATTTGTCGTTTTTCTGAATTATGACCTTCTTGCCCTTCGTCTTGTCTGTTTACATCAGCCTCATGGACTGTACTTGTAGACATAAACATTAGCTCGAGGCTTAGCCACAAGAGAGCTTGAAAACAGGGCAGGTGGTGGCTGTATACTTCGTGGGGTAATGAAGAATAACGCTGTAAAAACTAATGGTGGCCGTAGAACTAACGAAAGAACGTCTAGAATGATTAATTCGGTGATTAATTTCGTCTCATCTCATTTCGTTTAATGTCATTTGCCAATACCTTCTGTCTGCTCATCTCAATGCACTCATCACATGTTGGACCAACCGCGACGCATCTCAAGTGCAGCGAAGGAATGAGAGAGGGAGAAGAAGGAGTGCAACAAGAGGAACAAGTACAACTTCAAAGTACAGTATTTGAGTCTGAGTGTACCGGTAGTCTATACAGCACCGTTGCTGGTTACTACAGCTACGCTAATCATTGGAACACCAGCTCTACCAGCTCTCCAGCCATGTTCAGCCATTCCCCATTCAGTCTTCATTAAGTTGAGGTATTAAGAGTGAAGAACAGTGACCAGTGTTGATGTTCAGGTGGCAATTGCGATGGCCTATTATAGCAGCTCTACTCATTGCTCTACTCAATGACCACCTCCTACTCCACTACCAATCACCATGATTCGTATGTGCCATGACCGCCATCCTCCTCTCTTCATTGCTACAGCCAGGGGGATTCCATACATGACGTGTCTTGGTGGCACTTTGTCCAGCTTAGTGTTTGGAGTTTATCAAGGGGCACGCGAGGAGGTGGACAGGTGGGAGAGGTGGACCACATGTGTTAGTTGTGGTATAACGGCTATTTGTTCAATTATCAAGAGTCTGCGTTTTTACACCGTTTCTGCTATCGGTTTACATCTCCAGTTTTCCTGTTTCTAGTTATCCTCTTTTTATGTTCCCTTTTTCGTTCTTACTTCCTTCTCTTCACGCGTCGGATTTACCGCCCCTAAGACGCAAAGCTAAAGCGTGACGATACCCTATTTCGACCCTCTCTCCAAAAAGGCTGAGCTTGTGGGCCAATGTATAAACAAAGCTTTTCCCTCCAGAGGGGAGCTAGAGACTTGTCAGAGTGATCGTGAACGTGAGTATAGAACACGAACCAACACGAACGAAGTGAGTGTTCAAGCGGAATGAGCGAAGCGAATGTGTGCTATGGTTCACATGGCAGGAGGGTTAGCATATGGAGCTTTACGGACCAATTTCGGAGGTTCACTTGGTGCTGGAGCATTGGAGCATGGGGGCATTTCAGGTGTTGTGTGGTGGGTGGAGCATTTGGTTTTGTGTGGTGGTGGAGTGTCAGCATTTGGCTGTTCACGATTCCATCGTTAGTCCGGTTATTTTCTGCTCATCGCATCTCGAATGTCAGGCAGATGTCAAGGCAGGGGTATCTTGGCGGGTGGAGTGATGGTGGTGGTGATAACGGAGGTGATAAAACACGATAGGAGCGATGGGGCATTGAACGACAAGAGCGACAAGAGCGACAAAAACGACACTGAATGGTTGAGAACGACAACGGGTGCTAGGAGAATGGTCTGGTTGTTGTTACATTTAGGTGGTGACTATGACTGGAGCAACATACCAGCACGATAGGACATTACCTGTTCTGCTACACCAGTGGCAACAGAATAGAAACTACGAAAAACAAGTTGTCACATTTCCATATTCGCTACTTCTCGCCACAAGTCCGAGTATTCTCCTATCTTATGACTAAGCCACGCCCTGCCTCATTCAACCTGGATTTCCGAAAGTACCCCTTTTAGTCACTTTGGACGTGTTTTTTTGGTCACTTGACTGTGTTTTATCGGTCACTCCACTTGGTTATCATCTTACTCCCCTGGTCGTGACGTCACCCCCACTGTCTCACAGTGGTAAGACCTGGAGTACGTGCACCTCGTACAGTGAGACATATACGATGGGTGCGACCAAAACGATGAGTGCGATTGAACACTATTCGATACGGATATCACCTGATAATGTGACCTGAAACAATGCCCCAGTCTACCCAGTCTACCCCACATGTTCATTTACCCCAGTCACTTTCTTGTTCCCTCCTCCCTCCACCTTCCTACACCGGACTAGGTTCGATATTTGCTCTGCAACATTTGTAAGCTGTGCTGGGACGCAGGAAATGCAAGTGCCAAAATCAGCTGTCAATGCAGGCACCGTAGAACTGCTTGGGATAAATTTCTCTACTCGTTTTTTCTAATCGTTTTTTCTTTTTTACTAACCCAGATGGCCACCGTCCTACCTCTAGGCCTACCCTCATACATGAAGCTCGCCCCTCCAGATCTGTCGGTGACGGACCACTTGTCCGAACCCGAACATGCGGATCTTTCGTCTTCATCACAGGACTCGGACGACGACCACCAGCGTCATAAACGAGCAGCCGTCGAGTCCTTCTTCTTTGCTCGTTCTCACAATAACAAGGCCGGCCTGGTGATGCAGATCCAGCGTCTAGCTCCAAAGGGCGACCCCAAAACCCGTCCTACACCGCTGTTCAACGTCCAGCGAAAGAAACACCGACTGTTGAAACCCGTGCATGGTATCCTGCGGTCCGTGGAAGGAGCAGCAGGTATTGTGGGTGCAAACTCGTCGAGAAGACACTCGGACCAGTTTTACTGCACCCGTCATTCCACTACAGCCTTGTCCAGGAACAATTCTGGACGATGTAGAGTAGTGGAAGGAGCCACTCTTCCCGTTCCAAAGGCAGGCTTCAACCAGATTTCTTTTGATGGCATTGAAATGGAATCTTCTCCACCTACTTCTCCTTACCTTGGAGGAGTAGACCATTCTTTTTCGTCAGTTTCTCTACCTGATGTGGCCAACACAACCGTTGGAAGTCACATGACGGCTCATCATACTGGAGAAGAGGATTCGTCATCAGATAGAGGCGTCTACCATGTCTACACAGTGGACGAACACCCCCAATCAGCTGGAAGAATCACACACTCGGACATTCGATTCAACGTGTCTGCCTCAGAAGCAGACCAGGCGTACCTCAAAGACCCGTCGTCGGTCTCGCCACAAACCTCCGCCACAGGAGGGTCCAGACGACAGACCCTTCCGCCACGTGACTCGCTCCAGGCGTTTCTGGCGACCCCCATCACGTGGCATCTCAAGCAGGTTGGAGCTCGAACCTACCGGCTCGTAGACTCGTCGACAGACATGGCTATTGGCTACTGGACTGGAGAACGAGGCTGGCGGTTCGTTTCCAAAGGAGAAACGCTCATGTCGCTTTCGGAAAAAGTACGAGTGTACTCTCCCATGTTCCGAAAACCCATGTTTCTCGACCAGGTGGTTCATCGGCTACGAACCAAACACTGGGCTGACAAGTCTGACGAAGACGGCCACCAGTCCCGGCGACGAAGAGCGTCGTCTGTCCCCCACGCCCACGGCAACAACTACCGTGTGACGTTGGTGGACGCGATTCTCTTCTCCGCCATCCAGCTGCTCATGCAACAGCAGCTCCAGCAGGCCGCCGCAGAGTCCATGGTGGTGGCTACTCCATCGTTGTACACTCTGCCTCAGTCTGACTCTCAGCTGAGTTTCAAGAATGTCCGACGGTCGCTAAGTCTGTCCAGACCAAAGATTGACTCTCGACAGTCGCTCCAGCTCGACTACAACACTCGTCCCGAGACTGAGAAGCGAAAGTCCTTCTCTGAACACCGCAAGTCGTGGACAGGTTCGATCTCCAACCGACGCAAGTCACTAACCCCTTCTCCCCCTCCTCCCACCAAGCGAGTTCTCGACGTCAGAGACTTGCCCGACTTTCCCGAACACCACGACCACCAACAGCATAGCACGCCGAAAAAGGCGGCCAAACCCCCCAAGACAGTCAAACACACTCGGTTCGATTCGCAGCCCGAAAACATCCCCACCCTGCATGAGCCGATGAGAGACGTGCACGTGACGGTCCCCTCGCCGGCACCCCCTGCTCGACGGTCGTTCCACCGCATGTCCCGACGCTCGGCTCCCCCCGCGCCGGTGGTCTCGCATTTCCACGAGGCCATTTCCGAGCCCATTCCCGCCGTTCAGGCCGCCAAAAAACGAAACCTGGTGGCCCGCTTCTTCCAAAAGGTGAGGCAGAACATGAAGTAGGATATATAATTTATTGCATCACAGGTACAAAGTGCTTGTACATTGAAGAGAACGAGTGAAAAGTAGGGAGACGACCTGGTAATACACTGTAGTTGATATGGCGTAATGCGTATGTTCTTGATTGTTGACTGAGTAAGACCTGACCTCTTAAATGTCAACAGTAAGAAGCGGATCTTTCTGTGTGAATGAGAGCTTCATTAATATCTATATGTCCAACTCATGTCACTTGTAAGAGCATTGCGATAACAGAGAGGCTATACTTGTGGATACATAGAGTACTCCTAGCAAACCTATATCGATCTCAATACTGGCTCTTCTGGTATGTGAGATGGTTCTCAAGGATTTGCTCTAAAAATTCCCGTATCTAGTCTCACTATACTGCTATATTCTACTACAAGTATAGAGACGGCACTTCTGGTTAGGGAGATTGGGATGAGATCTCCTTAGTCTATAAGGAATCTAGCTGTGCTATTCTACTGTCTGTTTTTGGAATCGGATACTCACAGCCTGAGGTTTCTACTCATCAAAAGTAGTTCCACAGTATTATTGATCATTCTCTTCAGTTGAACAACTAAATTACCTCGTGATACTTGTAGGTTCTTTCCTTATGGTACTTATACTGTTCTTCGTTTACTATCAAAGACCAGTCTAAGGACACAGTCTAAAGAGTTTCATGTCACTCGATCAATCGATATTCAAGTCAAAGGAGTCATTGCTGTAAGTTGCATGATATCCACGATGTATATACACATAAGAGACTTGGTTCTACGGAGACACTGCCATACCGGTACCTTTAGTATTAGATATTGATGCTACATGACCGTGATCTTGAAGTACAAGTACACGTAGCCAGCACAATGGAAGGCCACATGTCTGCTGGTGCTCTCATAGATAATAAATATATTTTATATGTACTCGTGTTTGGAGAAGTGACTTAAGGGACGGTGGTACATTCATCTAGCCCTCACTCACAGGCTCCACTGATGTTGTTGACCTTATGAGCTATAAAGATCGACCTTTAGAAGTTGATAAGGTGAGCCTGAATACTGCCAAATAGCGTATGACTGTAAGCTTATGAAGAAAGACATACATTCAAGAAATGTGTACCATGTCATAATGCACTGAGTAACATCTCTGCTCAGACCAGTCTTCTCGTTTTGCCGCTTAGCCCAACAACCCATCGAGAAAGTCCTGCTGTCCCTTGGTAGGCAACTTACTAACCTTTCTCTTTTCCTCCTCCTTCTTTTCCTCCGTTTTAACCCCATCAATCTCGTTGAAAAAGTCATCGTCATCAACATTATCTTCGTCCATTTCCGTGGCCATAAACTTCTTTTTGAGATTCATGAGCTGGTTAGCCTTTGCTCTCTTCTCTCTCATCTCCTTGGCCTTCAATTTCTCAGCTTCAGACACTTCCTGAAGCATCCTAGAGGCCTTTTTCGTTCCCTCTTCATCATCTTCATCATTATCACTGTCAGAAAACCCTCCATTGTCTCCATTCAAGATATTTCGCTCGTACAAAATACCTCGAGGCAGTTCTGTCTGTTTAGCCTTCAGTTTCGAGTAATCAATACCGTCATCAGAAGACTCTGCCCCTTCATCTTTGACCTCATCGAATCTCCAAGCATTCGATGGTAAATCGGGCACTGAGTTTTTGATGGCCTCCTGTTTGGCCTTTTCGTGCTCAGACACAATTCCGTGCTTTTTTTCGTACTGCTTTTTCGCCTTTCTATCCCATTTGCTGTTGTGAAGGACCATTTTGAATAGAGTGAAGAAGGTGCCGATACACTGCAGAACATCGCCAGATGGAGGAGGTGTGATTATGTAAGCGAGAGGAACGAATCAAAGAAACACGATCAGATGGGGACGAAAACTACAAGGCGATTTGTTTAAAGTAACAGGTTTCGCATTGTTAGAGTCTTCACTGATGTTTTGGTGGTGTATAAAGACCTCTTGTTTGAGGTATGATGATGTATAGGCTCACTCCACTTTACTTGGCTATTACTTGGCCCGGAAGTATACTGGCGTTCATATCGGGAAGTAGACATGCCGTAGACTTCTAAAGTGGCTCAATCGAAAAATACAGTGCGGTTTTCTATAACTATTGCGTTATATCATTATGTTCACTATCAAATATCGGGTAATATTTGCAGTCATGTGCATTTCCCTTGGGGACATATTATTTACCCTTTACTTGAAGCGGACGATGAATGATTGGCTGAAATGAGGTGATCTGATGTCTTCAATATTGCCTCGATTTGAGAATTGAAAAGATAGTTAGATACCCCTGACTTCCCTCTTTCTACATGTATATCTAGATCCTCTAGTTTCCGCCTACAACGTCACATAGTCATCTAAGACTCCCATCCCTACACTCCAAAGAGATACTTCTCAACTTATTACTCACTGTCCCAGAACAGTCATACATACAGCACACAAAGTAATTGTAACTCCACCAGCTGACATAATAAGATCATTTATTCGACTAATTGGACCACATTCCATGCCTGTTGAATGCCCCACTGTCTCATGCTGTCTCATTCTGTCTCATTCTGTCTCACTAGCCCATTTTTTTTAGTCAACTAAATTTCACCTAATTTCATCAAATCCCAGCCTACAGTTTAAGGTTAGTTGGCTAATAGTTGACCAAATAACACCCTCAATTACCCACCATACACTCGTTCAACATACTACTTTGCCATCCAGTCACATGACCTCATTTGCCACTCTATGTACACACGCGCCCCTCACCCACGTCAGCTATAAATAACCCCACACTGCACACGTCCGTTCTTGGTTGGCCAAATCGGGCCATGCATGTCCCATGTGACGCATGGGACGTGAGAGTCATTAAAGGGTTAGATAGAGGAATGAGGGTGAAGTTACGAGTCGAATTGATACGTAATTGAGTTGGTTAGGGTCAGTTCAAGATACCCTAATATACGCCAGTCGGATACATCAGAAGAAACCTCAACCCTTCTCCTAACCCCACTCCCCTCATTTCCTATCAATGTGGCGTATCGCCACTCACCTAACCCTATAATAAACTCTCTTTAACATACACCTTCTCAACCCTTCCACCCACATCGCCATCGATCGCATATAACGATACACGAGTCTCGATTTCAAAGCGCCAAACGACGTTTTTTTTGACAAGTTGCACCTCACCGACACATCACGTGACTGCAACCCATCGACCGAGAACCCCGCGTTTGCTTCTTCCACATCTTCCACATGCCGAATATTAGCAACCATCTGATTACTCAAACACAGAAGCGACATTCGACACGGACACAGAAGCGACACAAACAGACGCACACACAAGACACACTAAGCGAGAAGCCACACACGACCTCCCCCACGCCATGTCTAAAACAGGCGCCACATTAAGAAAGCACAACAACTTACCTGGAGCTCCCAAAAAGGGTTCCACCAACAATGCACACAGCCGACGACGCGGTCCTCCGGCTGTCAAGGCCTCTAGTGATATCCACGATGGAGACCGAGATCTGACCGATATCCTTTTCCCGGATCTCAAGACCAACGGCAGTCTTTCCAGCCCCAGCAACAACAACAGTAACAACAACCGAGGTGTCAGACCCAAGGAGAACAAGGGTCAAGGCAAGGGTAAGGGCCAAGGAAAGGGCCCGGGTAAGAGCCAGGGCAAGAACCAGGGCTCGGGGGGCTCGGGAGACGACGACAAGGATCTCAAGGAATTGCTGTATCCTTCTCTGTACGGCCCCGCAGCCACCACTCATGTAACTCCTCCTCGGAGAAGCAAGAACCCTTCCACTCCTAATCAGGGAGGTAAGAATGTGGATCCCAAGTTTGCAGGATCTTCATTCCATGCTTCTCCTGCTCCTTCCTCTCTCCCCGTTCCCAAGATGGCTGGAGGAGGAGGAGGAGCTTCTGTGGCAGCAGTCACCCAAGGATCCACGGGTCCTGTGAGCAGCCCCGCGGCTCCTCCTCGGCCTGGAACTGGGCTGGCTCCCCGACCCACTTCGGGACTCGGTGCGGCGCCCATTGCCGCGTCTTCCCTTGCGGCTGCAGTCCCCGCTGCAGCTCCTGGAGCTCCCTCAGGTGCTCCTCCCAACGGTACCTTCTTGGATATGCTCATGGAGGCCGACAAGAAGGAGCGGGGCGCTGGACAGCAGATTGCCCAGCAGGTACTCCCCCCTCAGGCTCAGCAGGGCCAGCAGATGGCTCGTCCTGCTCAGCAGCCCCAGATGAACATGGGGCAGCCTCAAATGGGGCACATGGCCCAAGGTCCTATTATGGCTGGACCTCCGGGCCAAGGCATGCCTCCCCAGCGCATGCCTCCCAACATGGGTATGCCTCCCAATATGGGCATGCCCCCTCAGGGCTACTACGGAGCCCCCCACCAGGGTCCTCCCCCAGGCATGCCGTACTCCCCGTACTACTACGGTAACGGGTACGGTCCCGCCCCCCAGGGATACCCCTACCAGCCCATGGCTGGCCACGGTGGGCCTCCCGGGCCTCCTCCTGCCGCTGCTGGCGTGAAGACTGCCGACTTGGAGAATGATCTGAGAAAGGCGCTCAAGCTCAGCTAAGCGATTGACGGCTGGTGGTGAAATGGACTTGTGACAGTCCAGATGTATATCTGCTACCATAGTTTGATATCACTCCGCTGGAGGTTATTTATTTGACGTTTTGTATAGGACAGTATATTTTCGTCAGCATAGGAGAAAGGTGTAGTGCTGAGTGTAGAGAGGGAAAAACTAGAAGGAACGACGAAATTGGGGAAGAGATTGGTGAGTATACTGCTACAGTGTTGATTTTCTTGAGGTAGAGCACCACCAAGTATTGTAGAACACAACCAATAACGAAATGTGCCTCTCAGAGGTGGGGTCTTGGACATCTTGTTTGGTGAGCCATATCAGAGAGTATGGGGTCCAACTTGAGTCCACGAAAGTGTCACTTAGAAAGATGAGGGTACATTGTAGGATCAAATGAATCAGCATCAGACGAGGAGTCGAACAGTGTACTATTTATTCAATAATCTCTTCATTAGGACTCAGTACAAGTAGTGCCGTCATACCCCTTCCATACAACATGATAAGCGAACAGAGCTGAATACCAAGCAGAAGATAACCAAGCATAACACAGCTAATTACAATACACACATACTTAGTAATCAGTCAGAAACGTATTTCTTTGAAGATCAACCATGGACAGGTCTTTTGACTGATGAGTCCTTGCCTTGCTCAGGAGCCAGTTGCGTATGTAAGTTCAAGTTACTTTTAGATAGATCTGTAAAAAGAGGGAACGCTTATAAACCAATTATCTAAGGTATTGTTTGGATTCTTCATCTCCACTTAGAAGTATACTGTAGTAAGATGACATAGTTGTCGTACTTCAGGTTGCCAGTATATCCTGTAGTTTCTACATGCAACTATTGTTCGTTCTACACTAGTTGATATACTCGTAGACAAGTGTTGACGTAATACAGCTACTGATACGGTACTTAGTACATGATCTAACGATCTTCTTGTTGTACAGTTATCTTGTAATAAGATCTTTTTGTTATAAGATCTTCCTGTTGTGATCTTCTTGTTGTGATCTTCTTGTTGTGATCTTCTTGTTATGATCATTTCATTGTACAATCCTTTATTTCCATCCCTCCATCTCATCTCATACTATCATTTTTATTGGTCTATACCTTTCCTGCTTTTCTCAGGATGGCACTCCATGTACCTCCTTCTGGTACCTATTCCAGCTTTTAGCTAGTCCAGCTAATTTCCTTATTTCTACTCATTGGTTCGCTTGAGCAGTCGAGAAATCTGCTCAATCTTGATACTCTCGTTGGTGGTGGCAGGCTTGGCCTCGTTCTCCTTGTTGGGAGGCACAATCACAGTCTCACCGTCCACCTTCCAGCCCAGCTCCTTGACGTAGTCGGCAAACTTGTTGTCCGACAGATTGAGCCATGATCGGAACACGTCCTTGTGGATGGCCTGAGAGGAGATATCGACGGCTCGAGTGATGGAGATTCGAACCAAGTTGTCGAAATCAGCCACATCGGCAGTGATGTCGGCATGGGCATCATCTCGCTCGTAAACAGCCCAAAACTCGGGGAATCGACAGCCGTCAAGCAGAGTATACAGGTGGAAGAGCTTCTGAACAGACTCGGCCAGAGTATCGGCAGCCGGACTGTCAAGAACATAGCTGGGCAAAACATGCAGAGCTGTGGTGAAGTCCGAGGTCAGAAAGTTGGCCAGAGCCATGGACAGAATGTTGCAGATAATGTCCTCCTTGTTGGGGTTGGGCTGCTGCTGGAACTGGAGTAGCTTGAGCAGAGCCAGGTTGGCCTCGATATCGGAATGCTGATCGGCACATTGGGTGGTGGCGTACTCCTGGAGAATGGAGATTTTCTCGGGGTTGTACCGGTCCAGAGACGACAGAATGGCCGTGATTTCCTCGGGCCGCTGCTCGGGCTTTTTGCTCAGGGTGTCCATGGTGCTAGAGTGGTGATGCGATACCAGAAACTGATGCCAGAATAGAGATGCTTTTTTCACTTTTCACACAAGGTTGGAACGATGTTGTCAGTTCGAGGCGGAGGGGGGTAGCGAACGGAGGGTGGTGGGGGAGAAATATAGGAGTTAAAGAGCACGCGGGTTAGGTGTGTTGGGGTTAAAAATGTGTTTGAGCAAAAACCCAGCTTGTTGCAAGTCTTTGGGATGGTATTATTTGGGGGTATTGTATGAGGTTGGGGCTAAGTAAGTGGACCTAATCTAACCATACTTGAATGTGATTTGGGGCATTGTATGAAGATAAAATGGTCACTAAAAGTATCTGGGGTGTTTATAAAGGCTTAAATAGTGGTTTAAACAGATTTTTTTCCGTTTCAATATGGCATTAACACAAGTTTGAGGCTCCTTAGATATCTCTCTATTCTTCATGTCAAGTAAAATTAAGTAAGATTTTCGCCCAGGTTGATGTTGGAAGCATTGGGATTTGGGATGGATAGAACTAGACGTTCCAGATACGGTACAGACTAATTTGTATGGGACGAAATGGTCGGATTGCTCTTATCGTCTGATTTCCGTTTACTCCTCTTGAATTAATTAAATATTCACCCAGTTAACTGGTTCCCATTATCTCATTTCATTATCTCATTGTAAGGGTACGAAACTAGGTTAGCCAATATCCAGTTGGAAGCGCAGTATCATTTATTAACATCATTAATTCCATCATCATCTCCTTCTCGTCTCGTCAGAACTCACCTAGGTTAGCCAATATCCAGTTGGAAGCGCAGTATGAGGAAGAGAACACCTGTCCTCATTCTGCTCAC
>ULGT01000005.1:1353648-1381204 GCA_900519025.1 Yarrowia porcina
TTTATTAACATCATTAATTCCATCATCATCTCCTTCTCGTCTCGTCAGAACTCACCTAGGTTAGCCAATATCCAGTTGGAAGCGCAGTATGAGGAAGAGAACACCTGTCCTCATTCTGCTCACAAACTCCCAACCTCAAGCCCTAACCCCGGATGAAACTCTAACTCTAAAGTGTATCCTTACACTCATCTTATCCCACTTCTTCCTCTGTTCGAATCCTGGGTGTGCACTTTGAAAACCCTAATCGTCAAACTCAATTTCTGGCCAATTACAGTGGGCTGAAATGCACAACTCTAGCTCAGAGTATCACCACCACATTTCCAAACCACCGGATTTTCTCGATATCGATACAAAATGGCTGGTCACCACGCTAACTACAAATGGAACGGTCCTCTCCCCCGGCCCCACGTTTCTGCCGGACACAGAATCGCTACCAAGTTCCTTGGTGCTACCATGTTTTTCTGGATGTTTCTGAGAATTAAGGAGGTGAGTTGAGAGAGAAGGAGGGATAGAAGGAAGGGGGTTTTGTGACGGACTTGTTACACCGAGCATGTCGTGTCTTGTCGTTTTTGCCACGTCATTGTGGGATTACTGTGTCGTTGAACATGTGATCAGACGAAGAAGTGGAGGCATAAGAGAACAGTGACAGGAAGACTGTAACGATTGAAGCAACGATTGAGGCAACGTGGCAACGCTACAGGAAGATAGCCTCATCCAGAACAATCAGGTGATACCAAGTGACTTGTCGATTTACCGAGTCAGGTGGATCAGTTGCTTCCAATATCGGTACCCATTGATTGTCTAGTTTCTATTGTCATTTATGGCTTTCAATATCCCCCACTACATACTAACCCAGGAATACCCCGCCATGCTTGGCCTGCACAACTTCTACCCCCCCAAGGAGGGAGAGAAGGCCGTTGAGCACTAGATTTAATGCATTCGATTATTACATGAAGTGGAGGGGAGGAGAGAGGAGAAGGATACCTGAGGAGAGGGATGGAGGAGGAAGAAAAAGCTTTGGATTGTTGCTCTTAGATTCTTTCGTTTGCTAGCTGTTACGCGTAGAGATGGGGGTTCGCATTGATGATGTAGAGTAGAGGAACTGAAAGAAGAAACGGTACCTCGTAATTGAGAAAGAAGAAAGTAGACATGTATCAGATCCTCTTTTGGGGTATATCTGGCAACGGAATTTGTCTGGTTGTGGTTGTCTATTTGTAGTCCTTCTTCATGTCATCTTACTGTCAGTAGACTGCACTGGAACTTCCTTCCAACAGTATGTACTTTTAGGTGAGCGCTGTGAGAGACTGTTTCAATCTTTCGTGTTGATAAGAAAGTTATAAGGGTCTCTTGTATCTCAACATCAAGAAGATACTTGTACTGCAGCACAATCTTCTGGTTACTTGTACTTGTAACTCCTGAGTCCCCGTTGTATAGGTATAGATTAGGGGAGGATGTGGGGGATGTCTATGAGGTTAGAGTAAGTAAATGGAGTCAGGATGAGTCTCAAAGGACAACTAAAAACCTGCAAGAAACATACGAGACAGTACTTTGACCTTCTTTTACCAGTCGAAGATTGAGTATCTACTCCACATGTTAAGACCCTGTATGGTGTGTTTAAGAAAGCAGTATGGCTTGATACAACCCACTGCCTACCACCCACTGTCTAATCAATTGTGTTTCAAGATACATTGTCAGTGTTCAGGGTAAACAATCATTTATACATTATCGTAATGTCCCCTCAAAGGCGTCTATAGGATTCTCCAACATCCCATTGTCATAGCTGGTCTAGAAAGCAGACTCTCGGAGAAACGCATACTACCGGTACTGTATCGTGCTGATAGTCTGGACCACTTGACTCAACAGGAAGTAGAGATAGTGGAGATTAAGGACTAAGATATATGACTTCAGATTCCAATAGTGGAGATAGTAAGGATAGATGGGCGAAGTACTGTCCTGTTGGCCACCCCGTACACCCTAAGCCCTAACCAGGTCGGAGTATGTTGAAACACTCTGTAGCAGAAAATAAGTAGAAACGAAATGTCAGGGAGCAGAGTTCAGCTATCCATCAATCAGATCAACATCAAGTAGTCCTTCCTACAGATTTTTTCGAAGTAATTCATTCAGATTCCACTTCGGGTGTACGGGACACTCTCTAGAAGTACCAGTGTATACCCCATCCTTCAAGAAGATACTTCTTAGTTACAACTTATCCTTACCCCTCCTTTGAGTGATTCACAGGTCTTTCAAGTGGTATGTAATGACCCTATACTATCGCCATTATCGATCTAGAGCATCATAGTCGTGTATTTACTTTGCTACAGTGTCCTCTCACTCCACTCATCTAATACATCATCAATTAATCTATCATACACTTCCCCATTTCCTCCCCTAAACTCCTCCCAGGTTGATGTTCTTGTACATCTTGTTCTTGTACTGTTTATGGCCCAGACCGGTGGCTCTCTGGATAGCTCTAGAGAAGCGGACCAGAAGATGGAAAACGTACGACTCACAAATCCAGGAGACGGCAAAAGTGATGAATCCAATGGCTACAATGCCCAGCTTGAAGTCGGTAGGCATGTGAGTGAGCTGCATGAGTTTTCCTAGACCAGAGTCCATGTTCTGAAGACTCATGAGCATGACGGTAGCTCCAAGTAGGAAAATGACACAGAGAACAAAGGGAACATTCTTGTAGACATCTTCTCTGTATGGAGGACCGACAGAGAGAGCCACAGCAATGAGAATGTACTCGAAACAAGAGACAAAGAACAAAGCAGTGTTATCAGATGAAGCAACATCGGCATCTTCAGCGCCAGGAATAGGAGCAATATGCCACGGTTCTTTCTTGACCAGACTCCAGACAATAAACTGAGCCGTAGCCAGTACTGCAATTTCTCCAATGAGAGGAATAAGAACCTTTCGAGACACAAGATTGGCATTGGGTCGTTTAGGAGCCAGCTTATGGTAAGGCTTGGACCAGGCCATGAAGATGGCAATAGGTAGAATAAGAAACATATCGATCCAGAGGAACTGGAAATCTCCCAGGTTCGAGCCTGAAGAGTACAGGATACCGACCGTGACAAACTGGATAGCAGAGTACAAAGACATGTACTTGAAACAAGAAAACGAGGTGACTAGAGCTGCTCGTCCTTCCTTGATGACATCGACAACACACGAGATTTCAAAGACTCGAGAAGTGAAAGGAGCAGCAACAGAGGCTTCAGCTTCAGACAAAGAAATTCCGACATCTGCGGCCTTTAACGCTCCACAATCGTTAGCTCCGTCTCCACAGAAACAAGTGGTATAATCCAGAGCTTGGAGTTTTTCCACCAGTTCGTGTTTCTCGTCAGGTGACATTCGAGCGTAAATCTTGCCTCTCATGAGCATCTGATGGAGAATATCGTCGGATCCAAAGTCAATCAAGTACCTGAACACTTCACCTGTAACTGCAAGACAGTAGTTGGGTACAACTCTAGGGTTAAGGGGACGTAAAGTGGCTGAATTGAGAGTCAGATTGTTATTATCGACAGACTCCCATCTGATAGCCAGACCCGTTTCATGTTCAGGAGACTCTTCAAACGATGGAACAAAGACTTGAATCTCATGAGAAGGAACCATATCACATTCTCTAGCGACAGAAATGGCAGTCAACACGTTATCTCCAGTACACATGACTGTTCTGATCTTGGCCTGGTTCTCCAACTGTCGAATAACACCTGCAGTGGACGGTTTCAGTTTGTTTTCAAACACAATGAAACCTAGGAAATCGAGCTGAGACTCAACCTCTTCTCGAGACAACTTTTGAGCCTTGTGCCACATGAGTTTAGGGTAAGTCTTGGTAGCACAGGCAATGACTCGATAACCCTTATGAGTGTAATGATGGAGCAGTTCATGGTAGTTTGAAGGGAACGATTCTGGTCGACAAATATCAGGAAGAACTTCAGGAGCTCCCTTGACAAAGACTGAGACGTCACGTGAATGCATCGTTTTGACCATAACTGACATTCTTCGTAGTTGAGAAACGAATTCAAACGAACGAATGATTCCAAACTCGGAATCTGATCCTGTTTCAGCAAATCTGCCAGGAGGAGGTCGTACAATCGAAGGAGAGATGGTTTCGGCAACGGCAAAGTTGTCCATTCGTTCGTTTGAAGTTTGCGTGCCAACTTCTTCTCCAAACTTGAACCCTTCCTCTTCAAAAGACCAGTTGCAAAAGGAGAACATTTTATAGTCCAGAGGATCTCCTACCAGTTCTCCATCCACAGCTCGAAGAGAATGACAAGTAGCAAGAGTAAGAAGCATATCTAGAGCAGCCTGGTTACCCTTGAGAGACTTGTGAGGGAATAGATCGTCGGTGGTAGCATGTAGATCACTGAAAAGACGTCTTCCAGCGTTGGATTCCGCCAAAGTCACTCCCATGATATCTAGACCATCTTCAGTAAGAGTTCCAGTCTTGTCAAAACAACAGATATCGATTTTGCCGCCGACATTGACTCGAGTAGGCGCAATACAGTAGATTTGTTTCTTTTTGAGCCGTGCCAGAGCGATATTCGTACCAATAGTGAGAGTAGCAGGAAGAGCAGGAGGGACAACGATAGTGATGAGATCCAGAGCTCGGAAGACAATCAAATGAGTGGGGAGCTGCATTTTGATGAAATCGATCGTCGAAATGATGAATCCAATACACGCAATACCACTCATGACTCCAATGTACTTGAACGAGTCTCTGTAAAACTTGAAACCTGTAGGTTTAGGGAACATCATGGATCGAACAAGAGCTCCCTTGGTGGTGGAAAAGCCCGTTCGAACAACAACAGCTAGAGCAGGTCCATCTTCTGAATCTCCTCCTTGAGGTCTTCTTACTCGAATGACTCGTGTTCCAGAGAACAGAAAGTTTCGAACAATATCAGGAGACACGTTAGAACCGATCAGAGAGCCCTGAGACAAGTGATGGAGACCTTCAGAAGTGATGGGAATCTTGGTCACGGGAACAGATTCACCAGTAAGCATACTTTCGTTGACGATACAGTCTCCAGACAGCAAAACTGAGTCACATGGAAAGAGAGTCATTGCAGGGTCGGAAATCTCGTAAACGTCTCCAGGAACGAGCTGAGAAGAGTCCACGGTTGTCCAGAAGCCGTTTCGAAGCACTCTGACTTCACAAATGAACCGAGACATTTGAGAAAGACGTCGCATAGTACTTTTGGTCTCCACAAGAGTGTTGGTGATGGAAATAACAGAAATGATGAAAATGCAGGTGGCGTAGTAATAGTACGTATCTGCGGCCCAAAGGATCATGGAAAAGACCTGGAAGATGTAAAAAGGGTGAAGAACCTCATCTACCAACAATTGCTGGATACTTTTCTCTTTGATATCGAGCACATTATGTCCAAAAGCAAGCACTCTGTCTTCAAACGAGTCGTAAGAAAGTCCTTCCTTCACAATGGACATTTCTCGCCAATCGGGATCAGTCCATCCAGCATTAGTCCGGAAGATATCTTCAATAGGATCGTAAATGAACGTGATGTATCTGTACGAAATGGATCTCAAAACAGGGAGAATAGGGTCAGGATCATTCTCCAGAAACGACGAACTCTCAACCTCCTCGCCAGAATGAATGGTGGCCAATTCGGCATTCTCAGGCTTCAAGGTGAAAACTGTAGATAAAGCTCTGTTGTATCGAGCCTGATGAACATCACAAATCTCCATTTCTCCCCACTGGTTCTCAATAACCACCCAATCACAGTCTCCAAGAGGAGCAGGGTCTCCCAGACACGAAATTCGCCACCTGGGGAACCATCTCATGATCAAAAAGAGGAGACCTCCAGTGAGAACGTAGAGCAAAAAGAAAAAAACAGACTTGAGCCGATTTGTCTTGTATCCAGCAATACCAATCAACAAATCCTCTTCAGCAATATAAAATCGTTGAACCGTGTTTGTGGCATCCGGAAAGGGGGGGCCCGAGGGGGTCTCATCATGAAGACCAAAAGTATAAGATCCTCCATCATCCGACCGGCCAGACTCGCGACGGGGGCGCTCGTAGGAGTCACGTGACTCGTGGCGCATCAGCGGCGTGTTATCGTCTGTTGAAAACGTCGATCCTCGTCTATACACATCGTCTCTACTCAGTGATAGACTTTCTCTGAACCGTCCACTAGGTCTGTATCCTCCGCCATGGTAATCGTCCACTTCTTCGACAGCTACTTCGTCCGATTCCTGGGGCATTTCGTCTTCCATTGTAGACGATCCCTCGGCCAGTTCCAGTTCATCTCGATCGAAAAACCGGAAAGAAGCCGTGGATTCAGCTCTGGGTCGAAACTGAGGAGACTGCAGCACTTCATTGGACGGTCTATGAGACAAGGCGATTGAAGGACGCCGCGAATCGCCTCCTCCTAGAGATCCACGTGACCGACTCAACGACCGAGACATGGACCGTCGACGGTTCAGATGCTGATATGAAGAGTACGACGTAGGAAAGGCGTCGCTAGGAGGACCCGAGTAGATCTCGCCTGAGTCAGCTGGTTGAGCCAAATAATCGTACCGAGACGAAGACATGGTCGACGACATGGACGCTATCGAGTCTTGACGTCTACGGCCTCTTACTGGGCTCTGAGAAACGTCTGAAACATCCGACTCGGAGTTGATTCCGTTAGATACGGCGTTTGAGGGCTGGGAAGCGTCCGATTCGGCTCCTTCGTTTTCCGCCCGGTGAGCTCGAGCGGCGGCCTTGGCTCTGGCCCGTTTTTTCACCCGCGACGAGTTCTTTTTGGCCATTTTCGGGGTAGTGGTGGAGTGTAGATGAGCTGCGTTGATGACATGAAATTTAAAAGATGCAGTAGACAAAGTTAAACCGAGGAAGAGGAAATGGGGTGTGGTTTAGAAGGAGTAATATAGCTCTGATAGAGGTGGAAGTGGTGTTGATCGGTTTGGTGTAGATTAGTAAGCGTTTCTATGTCTTTTTATCGCGTTTTCTTCGTGTATTTGACCCCATTTGGTTCACTCCAAAACTACCCGCATACACTTGTTGCGACTAACGATATGCACTAAAGAGCTGATTTGACAACAAGTTTGTGTGACAATGATGCCTGAAATTGTGACCAATCGACTCGTCACGTGATATAGGACCTATTTTCACTTCTCCTTTTCTTCTTCCTTCCTAATATTGCCCTCCAACATCTTCCCTGTTCCTCCACTCACCGCAATCATATTACCATCTCGCTTAAAGTTAAACGTGGGGAGAGGAACGAGATGCAGAGTAGGAATGTGCAGTAAATGGGGTGAAAAGGGTGGTTTGAAGACGGGAAAAGTGCTTATTAATACTCGCAACACCGTCTTCATTATTTTTACGCATTTAAACCGCTCAAAACCGATCAAATTCCACCTTTAATCACTTTGTCACCTCTCCGCAACAAATGCAGCCATGGTCTGAAACGGTAATCGTAATCGCTTATTCGAGCAACTTTGAGATTTTATTGAGACAGACAGGGAAGTTATAAGTAAGGGGTTGATTAGTAAGGCAGATAGTTGGGGGAACTGAACAGGTGATGTATGGTAGTATGGGTGATTACATAATACACGATATTATCTCTCTATAATACTCTTCATATCACCTATCTCTACTCATCTGACTAATCGTCTCGGCCCTGCACTCACGATAATTTTTGAACTTTATCCGTTGTAGGAAGTGGGTGGAAAACAGGAACCTGACAAAACATGTCTAGATTGGAAAAGTGAGAGTAATTGATATCTGGAGTCGACTGGTAGCTGTTGTCAGTCGGTGGGGCCACTTCCTCCTTTCAAATCCGACCAGTATCCACTAAATCCTCGGTAACTCCCCCAATAGTGCTCCTTTTTCAAATCTGAAAACACCATCTTATTCCCTTCGTTATTCTCCTTCTAATGATACTAGCTTTGTCTCATTTTGACCCCTTTTCTCACAACTATTCCCCCACCCCATCCTCCTCCACTCCATGCGCCTGACAAGTGTCTGTCCTGCACCTCATCTGTCGGAAGATTGAGGGTGGCCGTTTCGGGACTACATGTGGCAGTGTTGAGTGGCTCATTGTCCACCAGATATATTATCGACTGGAGAAAAAATAATGTCTGGTACCGTACGCAATACGACTGTTACATAAGACGTATTTACTGGACCATCTTACGGTACCAGTCACATGGCAGCATTGTAGCAGTGTGGCAAGATCATCTGTCTTCCCATTTGCCTCTGTTGTAATTTACCGTCTCATGTGGCCCTGTCTCATTGTCTCATGCGCACGGATATGAACGGACATGTTTTGGAGCAGGTGGAGCATAGTTGCTGTGAACTGGGGGGCGAAAAGGGAGCACCCCGAAAAGCTCGTTTCGGCGGTACAAAGTGCTATCTTTGTTGTCCAGAGTAGTCGTTATAGCATGCTTGGCTGGAGGGCGGAACGATGCACTTTCTAACCTCATAATAGCCGGATTTTGACCCAAAAAAAAAGTTTTCTGACCATTCTGCCTACTCCAGATCGAATGGCTTCCTCAGAATCCCGATATCTCCCTTCCTTATCCCTCCAGAGACCCCGCCCAAAAGTCGAAAATGACGGTTTGCAAATTAAGAGTAAGTTGCAATAGTCTGCATGGTGTCAGAGTTAGTTTGAGGGGGTGATGGGGAGGACCGTCTGGAGGGTGTAATAATGGAGATGGAGCGGAAAGAAGTGTATGGTTGTACTCCTGGGACTCACGTGAGCATTTCCATATCATTATATCCCGGATTCCCCCAGATTCGCCAAACTCGTGTCCTTCATATCCCTCCCATTTATCGTGTCCACCTAGGATAGAGTTAAGGCTATACAGAGGTGATGGCTCACATGTTGTCTTTTGAGACGAAACAGAAGCTCTCAAAGGGGTCCAAGAAGGGGTATAAACCAACGAAGACTCGCACCAGCAGTTGTATGACCCCCCCTCAACCACTACGGCTCCTCCACAAGCCCTTTTTCTCCCCCTCACCCAACTCTGTCCCACTTAAACTCGGATCTACCATAGATCGAAAGCTGCGAAAATATGCCTTAGGCTGACCGAGGTAGAGGAGGTCAACAGCTGAAGAGGTGAAGAGGAGGAATGAGTGTTTTTATACTGGTAACGACATAGGCAGTGTCACAACGGACACAAACAGATACCATATTCATACCACATCAATACCCTTTGGTCACCCTTCCCTCTTGTGTCTGTCTCATCCTACTGTCTGGATAGCTTACAGAGCTGGGAGAAGCAAGTGGCAATACGAAGACATCCAAACCAGCACACTCCAAATTGGTCAAATTGGAGAAATGAAACGAGGGAAGTTGGGGACAAAAACACGACTCACGTGATACACAAAACCACGAGCCTTTCTGTGTTCATTCTTCCAGTCTTCAAATTCTTTCCTCTTCGTCAGCCTACCCTCCCCCTACCGCTCTCAGCTATTCGCTCCGTCCATAAGTGCTGTAGCGCTTGCTCCAAACTGCATGCACACATCGCGTGATTTACGGCGGATCCGAAAAGTCCGGTTTTGATGGGACGGTCACGTGAGCGGTACCATTCGATTCCCCGAGGTGAGCTGAGTCTTGCGCTGTTCTTAGAATCGTCACGTGATGCCTGGTTCACCCCTAAACCCCGGTTCTATCCTCGCACCACCCCTTCCCCAAGGAACACCCACCCTGACACCCGTGAGAGTTTATGGGGCTTTTTGGCAGCACCTTAAAGTGAGTGGGAACTGGATGATGAGGAGGAGGGAAAAAGGGCAAAAAGGGGCAAAAGGGGGATATATATATAGAGAGGCAGACACACATACTGACACAGACACAGACACACCCCATTACCCCTTCTTGCACCCATCACTTTGTACTGGTACTTTGTATCGTACCCGGTGTACTTGCGCTGCAGACAACTTTAAAAAAAAGCAAAACACAAGGACAAGAATCCACACTCACATGAAGAGACAGAAGCCAGGTTTTATCTTATCTTTGGCTAAATTGGGCAGAGGCAAAAATACCGGGTGGTAGTCCCCCCTCTTTGGAGTGCAAAAAGAGAGCGCTATTGCTTGGGGTGCTCACTCGCTCTCCCACACACACCACCACTCCCAACAGCCTCCCATTGGCTGGAGCTCCACACCCCCAGAATGGGAAGTGTACCCTGCGCCCTGCTTACCCAATACGTAGTTTGCCACACTAGGGGAGGGACAAGTTGTTGCGCCCGGCGCAAAAGACTGTAATCCCCAACCCTCCAAAGCGCTCCCCCCCCCCCCAAATCCACGCACTACGCTCCACACAGCATAGCTACCGAGGTTACAAAGAGTGACTTATCGGAAGCCAGTCTTTTTTTTAGTCGGTCGCGCAGCACGTGATAGTAAGGACGCGACGATAGTGAGTATCCTTCAACACCACACGGTCGACCACAGCACCACACGGTGCATGAAACACGACCAACACGTCTAACTCAGTGAACTCGTACCCAAACATGCAAAGCGACATGGGCATGGGTCCCCAGGGATTCATGGACTCCATGATGGACTCGTCCATGGGCCAGATGGACGCGCAGAGCGAGCTGGCCACGCCGTCGCCTAGCTTTGGCAACCGTCCGGGGCCAGGCACGCCCATGATGGATATGGCGGTCCAGCCGCCGCGAAATATGGAGGATATGAACAGGATTTATGCGGTGAGTGCGAAATCAATTACCGAGCAAAGCGAGGTAGTTGATGAGGTTTTGAAAGTGTTTCAAGAGCTTCTAGTCTTGCGTTTCGAGCAGGATTTAACATGGAGTGATGGATGATGATGAATTAGGTGGACTAACGTGACACTCTTAACGTGACACTCTACGTGAGGTCAGCGTGGAACACCTTATCTACGTGATGATTTAGGACGATATTCAAGGTGACGTCAAGTCCACTCCTACATTGTCACGTTGATGGTGTTGCGTTGACTTGGCAAGAGACGCGTGGTGGTGGTGGTGGTGGTGGATGTAGATGGTGGATGATGATGCAAGATGATCATGAAGATTGGATGCTACGTGATTGATTGATCGATGGCTGTGGTGATATTGCCGTTGTCACTGTCGTTGTCGTCGTTGTTGTCGTTGTTCTCGTCGACGTGAATCATTGACACGAGACGTGCGATTCGTCGACGAATACATCTCACATACGTCCTTGATCAACGACGATCAACGAATCTGACGATGTTACTTCGTTGACGTCATTATTTCGTCGATCACGGCAGTATTCGTTGACGAATCAGTCGAATGATGGAACAGTGCACTTTCACGTGCATTTGGAATCTGGTCTGTCGACAGGATGATGGAGCAGGCTGGTCATTACTATGATGTGTTCATTCTGATATACCAGTGAGATGACTACGTTTTGATGTCCTCACTCTGTTCTATCAGTTTGTTATGTCTAAGTGCTGTATCAGTCTGTTCACTGAATCTTATCAGTCAGATATCTTCATTGAAACATTCTGATGAAACACTCTGTTGACTGCATTTTGTTGGCTTGATTCTGTTGGCTTGATTCTGTTGACTTCGTTATGACCCTTTCAATGTGATGTTTCCAGTCTGCTGTCTTCAGTCTGATGTCTTCAATCTGGTCTCAGTCAGATGTACCAGGCTGTAGATCAAACTGTCGACTAAATATGCTGCCAACAGTCTGATGTCCTCAGTCTCTTGACTTTGTGTGATATATCTGTCTGTCGTCTTGTGACTGCCATCTTCTGTCTTTATCTACAGTCTTCTACCATCAGTCTACTGTCTTCATCTACATCTACTGTCTTTTTCTATCTACTGCCATCATTATCAGTCTTCATTCTCCCCTACATTGGATGTTGTCCGCTCAGACCTACGGCCTTCGCTTCCGTGGCCTTCGCTCCCTTACTAACCCAGCGCTACAAAGAGCTCAATACCCGTCTTGGAGCCAATGCCAACTCCTCCCAGGAATTCGTCGAGCTCTCCAAAATCCTCAAGGCGTACTCGCAACGCCAGCAAATGTTCCGGCAGCAGCAGGCCCAGCAGCAGCACCGGATGAAAACCATGGGCCAACCCCAGCAGATGCAGCAGGGCACCCCCCAGGGAAACATGACGCCCCAGATGGGCACCCCCCAGTTCCCCTCGCCCGGACAACCCCAGCAGCCCCAGCAGCAACGGAAACCGTCGTCCGCAGGCATGTACCAGAACTCCAACAACAGCATGCAGAGCATGAACGGCTCCCCTGTTCCTCCTCATAACCAGCCCGGCGTTGTAGGTGCTCAGGGCATGCCTCGGCAGTCTCCCACCCCTCATCTGGAACCCCAGCAGCAGAGTTCTCCATTCACTCCCGATATGGTCATGCAGATGAAGAACCAGCTCATGGCGTACCGGCAGCTGAGTAAGAGCGCCGTGATCCCTGCACCGGTGCTCCAGGCTCTGTATAGACCCACGGGCCAGCCTCTACAGATGGGCCAACCCCAGCAGCAGCCTCCCCAGCAACACCAGCAGCAGCAGCAGCAGCAACCCCAGATGGCTCAGCAGCAACAGCAGCAGCCTCCGATGCAGCAGCCTCCCATGGGCCAGCCGCCTATGGCGCAGCAAATGCAGTCGCCCGCAGGTATTCCCCAGAGCCCCATGTTCCAGAATGCCAACCGGTCGCAGTCGCCAGCAGTGTCCGATACAAACTCTCCGGGTATGGGCAAGCGACGAACTCCCTCTCAGACGGGTCTGAGACGGTCTTCCAAGCAGGAGGTGGATGGAGTGACTCCCGTGGCTGCTGCTCCTCCTGCTCCTCCAGCGGCTCCGGCGGCTCCAGAAACAATCTCAGGATACAAGGACCCGTGTCTGTTGCTTGAGGGAACCTTTTCGTTTGACGATATCACGTCGCCAGCGTTCCTGGACAAGCGACGGACGTTTATTCCGTCAATCATGCCTCGAGGAATGGACGCTGAGGTCATCAGAGACATGTACGAGGAGCAGGTGGAGAAGCAGATCAGCGACCGAATCACCGAGCTCAAGGAAGGTGATTTGGACGTGCCTGAACTCGATGAAGAGGCCGACGAGGAGTCTGCTGACTCAGCTGCTTCAGACGATACCACAGCCCTGGATAATGCCATTGAGCTCAAGTCGTTGCAGCTTTTGGACCACCAAAAGGCCTGGAGAGGAGATTTGCTTGCCGATACCTTCTACTTCAACTCCGTCGGTCTGGACCCTTACAACAAGATTTACTTTACTCGGATGAAGAAAACGTCGTTGCAGGAAGCGTTTATGACGGAACAGTTTGGTACCCAGCAGCTCATGGAACGACAGCGGCACGAGGTGCGTGTTCGATCCGAGCAGCTCATTCACATCTGCAAACACGCCCAGGATACAATCAACGCGTCTCGGTCTCGACGGCTACGTCAGGCTCGTGTCGCCAAGGCGTGCCAGAACTACCATGTCTTCACTGAACGAGAAGAACAGAAGCGAATCGAGCGAAACGCCAAGCAGCGTCTGCAGGCTCTACGAGCTAACGATGAAGAGGCATACATCAAGCTGCTGGACCAGACCAAGGATACTCGTATCACGGATCTGCTGCGACAGACCAACACGTTCCTGGACTCTCTTGCCCAGGCCGTCAAGGACCAGCAGAAGAGCAACAACAGCAGCGGTAACTTGGCCGACTTTGGTCCTCAGCAGGATATGGACGATGAGGACCCCGATAACCAGAAGAAGGCAGACTACTACGCTGTTGCTCATCGAATCCAGGAACCTGTTTCCAAGCAGCCTGATATGCTTGTTGGAGGCCAGCTCAAGGAGTACCAGATCAAGGGTCTACAGTGGATGTTGTCGCTGTTCAACAACAACCTGAACGGTATTCTGGCCGATGAGATGGGTCTCGGAAAGACCATCCAGACGATTTCGCTTATCGCCTATCTCATTGAAACCAAAAAGATCCCCGGTCCCTACCTGGTCATTGTCCCTCTGTCTACTTTGACCAACTGGACGCTGGAGTTTGAAAAGTGGGCTCCTGGAATCAAAAAGCTCGTCTATAAGGGCCCTCCCATGGCCCGAAAGGCCCAGCAGAATGCCATTCGAGCAGGTGACTTCCAGGTGCTGCTCACCACCTACGAGTACATCATCAAGGACCGACCGGTGCTGTCTCGAATCAAGTGGGTTCACATGATCATTGATGAGGGTCATCGAATGAAGAATGCTCAGTCAAAGCTGTCGTCTACCCTGACACAGTATTACCATACTCGGTACCGACTCATTCTGACTGGTACTCCTCTTCAGAACTCGCTTCCCGAGCTGTGGGCTCTGCTCAATTTCGTGCTGCCCAAGATTTTCAACTCGGTCAAGTCGTTTGACGAGTGGTTCAACACCCCCTTTGCCTCCACTGGTGGCCAGGACAAGATGGATCTGTCTGAAGAAGAGACTCTGCTGATTATCAAGCGTCTGCATAAGGTGCTTCGACCCTTCCTTCTGCGACGTCTTAAGAAGGATGTGGCCAAGGATCTGCCTGATAAGGTCGAGAAGGTGCTCAAGTGTAAGATGAGTGCTCTGCAGTCCAAGCTGTACCAGCAGATGATCAAGCACAATGTCCTGTTCATTGGAGAAGGTGTCCAGGGAGCCACCAAGACCGGTCTCAAGGGTCTCAACAACCAGGTTATGCAACTTCGAAAGATTTGTAACCATCCCTTTGTTTTCGAAGAGGTGGAAGACTTGGTCAACCCCAACCGACTGACCAACGACAACCTGTGGCGAACAGCAGGCAAGTTTGAGCTTCTGGACCGAATTTTGCCCAAGTTCAAGGCTGCTGGACATCGAATTCTCATGTTTTTCCAAATGACCCAGATTATGGACATTATGGAGGATTTCATGCGGCTCAAGGGCTGGCAGTATCTTCGACTTGATGGTGGAACCAAGTCCGAGGACCGAAGTGGGCTTCTTGGCAAGTTTAACGCCCCCGATTCGCCCTACTTTGCCTTCCTTCTTTCCACTCGAGCTGGAGGTCTGGGTCTGAACTTGCAGACGGCCGATACAGTCATCATTTACGACACTGACTGGAACCCTCATCAGGATCTGCAGGCCCAGGATCGAGCCCATCGAATCGGACAGACCAAGGAGGTGCGAATTCTGCGGTTGATTACCGAGGACTCAGTGGAGGAAAACATTCTCGAGCGAGCCCACAAGAAGCTGGATATCGACGGTAAGGTCATTCAGGCCGGAAAGTTCGATAACAAGTCGACTGCCGAGGAACAGGAGGCGTTCCTGCGAGGTCTGCTTGAGCGGGAGGAAAAGCAGAAGGAAAAGGGAGATGATGATGTTGATGACGAGGAGCTCAACGAGATTCTCGCCCGAAACGACGAGGAGCGAATCCTGTTTGCTCAGCTGGATGCAGAGCGACACGCCACTTCTCAGTACGGCAAGGGCAAGATTGACCGACTCTTCACCGAGGAAGAGCTGCCTGAGGCCTACAAGCGGGACATCAAGCTGGCCGTGGAGCCCGTCAACACGGACCAGTTTGGCCGAGGAGCTCGAGAGCGAAAGGTGCTCCATTACGATGACGGTTTGACCGAGGAGCAGTGGCTGGAAGCTATTGACAATGACATTGATATGGACGAGACCATTGCCAAGAAGCGGGCCGATAACAAGCGACGGCAGGCCAAGAAGAGTGGTGCTGCTGCTGCTGCTGCCGCTACTGCGTCCCCCATGGACGACTTGGACGATCTTGACTCTCCCGGTGTCAAGAGAAAGCGGTCCAGAAAACAGACCAAGGACCCCATGATGCAGGTGGACGATGAGCAGCCCAAAAAGAAGGCTCGAGGACGAGGTCGACCCAAGGACACTCTCACTCCCGAGGCCCGAAAGGCCCTGCTGGCCATCATGAAGACGCTGTACAACCATGTGTTGAATGTGGAGGACTCTACTGGTCGGGCCCGAATCAACTTGTTCCTGGAACTGCCCAGCAAGACGGATTACCCCGACTACTACATTCTCATCAAGCAGCCCATTTCGTGCGCCCAAATCTCCAAACGAATCCAGAGCTCGTACTACCAGAGTCTGGACCAGTTCCTCGAGGAGTTTGCCCTCATGTTTGCCAACGCCAAGCAGTACAATGAGGAGGGCTCGTTCGTGTACGAGGACGCCGTGGCGCTGCACAATGCGCTGCTGGAGAAGGCCAGCACCATGGAGGGAGTTGAGAGCACGAGGGTGCTCAAGGAGGAGAGCCAGAGCGGGTCAGCGGGTCCGTCGTCTGCCTCTGCTCAGTCTGTCCAGTCGACCCAGTCTGGGCAGCCACCTGTTGGACAGCCTCAGCAGATGCCGCAGCAGCAGATGCCTCAACAACAGGTTCCTCAGCAGGTTCCTCAGCAGGCTCCTCAACAGGCTCCCCAACAAATGCCTCAGCAGATGCCGCAGCAACTGCCCGTGCCTGCTCCTCCACCTCAGCAGCAGCAGGTGCCCCAGCAGCCTCCTCAGCCTGTCCAGCCCGTTCAGGCTCAACAAGGACCTGGTCAGGGCATGCATCTGCCCCCAATGGACATGATGAACCTGCACAACGGCCACGGCCAGCCGCCACAGCAACAACAGCAGCAGCAGCAGCAGCAGCAACAGCAACAGCAGCAACAGCAGCCTCCTGCTCCTGGCCCTGGTCCTGGCATGCATCTGGGCGATATGAACTCGCCTGGTTTCGACTCTCGGTTCGATCTCCACCACGAGCTGGGAGGCGGTATTCAAGAGGATATGCACCTGGACGAGTTCACCGACAACTACCTGGGCGACTTTACTACCATGGGAGGATCCTTTGGCGTGGGGGATGATTATAAACACGAGTGATAGAGAAATGTATTATTAGGATTAACATAGATATGATGAGCAGAAGTGGTAGAAGAGTAGTAGATGAAGAGTAGCAGGAGGAGGAATCAGACAGGTAGAATCGATTTCATGATCATTCAGCGTGTACTTTTCTCTTGTAGGATCTACCCTCAAATCTCGTTAATATGGCAATAACTTCCGCCAGCACATGCTTTTACAGGTGCTGCTTAGTCAACCAGTTTAGTTGGTATGGTAAAGGATGCAAAACAGAAGACGAATCGTACAACCCCAATTCTCCAGATAATGACATTTTGGCAAAAAAAAAAACCACCATCTCCTTTTCTACACTCAGTTAGCCGCTTCCCACCTGTTTAGCCGCCTACCCTCTTCCCCCCTTATCTCCACATGCACGCCTAGCTCCGCCTGCATGGAACGGCATTCCGGGGTGCATATCAAGGGCGTGGGAAGCTCAACAGACAACGTTTCTTCAGCACCATCTTTGCAACATGTGTGGATCTGAGTGAGTATGAGAGGATATGGTGATGTCATGTGATGTCACGTGATCAATTGAGCAGGAGAAGACGATATTTGAGGCGGTCTTTATCAGTCTTCATTATTAGGCTGATGACATTCATTAGAGTGGAGATGATCGAAGAGATGGAAGGATGAAGAAGAAAGCAGTAAAATCAAAATGAGACTTTTCAGAGCTGATGAGGGGATACAGCTCTAGTATGAAGTGGTTGTTGTGGATCACCATTTTTTTACAGATCAGAGATTCAGTGGCGTTGTGGATCAGATTGTTGTATGAGATGATTTTCTGTTACTGTTCTGAGGAGAATGACATCTAGAGTGTCATCTGAATAGACTGCTTTTGAATAGACAGTTATCTAAAGACTGTTTTGGAAGAGACTATTCTCTGAGTGTTGTCCCTTCAGAATAGACTGTACCTCAATGGAACATCTCCAAATACGGTCTTTTGAAGACAGTTATATGAATAAGGCTGATGCTGAAGAGACTGTTCTTGAGTAGACTGTTTCAGAGAACAGTTTTGAATAAGGCAGTCTCTGAAGAGACCTGAATCAAGATAGCTGTTCCTTGTATCTGAGGGACAATGTCTGAGTGGAGTGTTTCTGAGGAGACTGACTGCGAAGAGACCGATTCCAAAGAGACTATTCACTGTTATGAGGGACTGCTCTCTGTATACACAGCTCTCAGAATAGTCTCCCTTCAGCATATACTGTTCTTGAAGAGACCATTCTCAGGGTGTTCTGAATAGGCTGAGAGAACAGCTTTTGAACAGACAGTCTCTGAAGACTACCAGTACCTGTGTTTTCAGGCTAAGCTGTTTCTGAACTACTGTCTGATTGAACGAGTCTGAATGGTCTGCTTCTGAATGATGTTTTTTTTTTTAATGGACTACCCTCTGACTGTTCTGGATAAGCTGTTTCTGAATAGAGCAGATTCGAGGCCGTTTCCCTGAAGAGACTTTCTTCAAGAAAGGCTGTCTGATGGGTTGTTTCTGAATGACTGCTTCTAGAGGCATTGACTTCTGAAGGACCCCTTTCGAATGGACTGACTTTGAAGAGATTGTTCTCTAAATGGGCTGTACTTGGATGAGCTGCTTCTGAGTTTGTTCTCTGAATGGTCTGTTCCTGAATAGACTGTTTCTTAAGAGACAGTTCACTCTCTGCCTTATATTCTGAGTGTCTTCTGAAGGAACAGTTTTGTCTTTTGACTTGACTGCCTTCATCTTCATCAGCACTCAGAACGGCTTCTTGGACCGACATCGTTCAATGGCAATCATCAGAATGAATTCCCTCCTTACAGTTACTGGAACAGCTCCTTACGAACCAATTGCTCTCATGGTCATGGTCTTTTCAGCTGCAGTCTTTAAAGAGAGCTGGTAAAAACAATCCTCTCTCAATCTAGGCAGTTCCACACTCTCCAATTGAAGTCTTCCTTCTCCTCTGTAGCATTTCTTCCTACTCTTCATCTAGAGTATCCCCTACTCTTCATCCTGATTACTTCCTTCTTCTCTTGTTGACGTTTTCCCTCCTTTAGTCGAAGTCGCTTCGCAACTTCTTGCTTCACATCTTCTTTTTACTAACCAGACCAACATCCCGGGTCCTTTTACCCACCGACTTCACTCCCAAGTTCTACCATCTCACCCTCGAGCCCGACTTTTCCACTTTCAAATACAAAGGTCAATGCGACATTTCTCTGGAAGTCAACAACCCCACCGATACTCTTACCTTGAACTCCATCGATCAGGAGATTTCTCGAGTAGAAATCGAAGAAATCGGAGAAGCTACAGTCAGCTACGATACCGACGCCGAAACAGCCACGTTCAAGTTCCCCAAAAAGATTGATTTGGACGAAGTCAAGGTCAAAATCACCTTTGTAGGTATCCTTAACGACCTTCTCAACGGATTCTACAGAAGCACTTATACCGATGACGACGGTACCAAAAAGTACCTGGCTACGACCCATATGGAGCCTGCTTCTTGTCGACGAGCGTTTCCCTGTTTTGATGAACCTGCTCTCAAGGCCGTCTTCAACATTACTCTGATTGCAGACAAACATCTCACTTGTCTGTCCAACATGGCTGTGAGAAACGAAGAGTCTCATGATGACGGTAAGAAGAAAAAGGTGACCTTCAAACCCACTCCTCTCATGAGTACCTACTTGGTGGCCTTTGTAGTTGGAGAACTGGACTATGTGGAAGATACTACCAACTACAGACTACCTGTTCGAGTCTATGCTACTCCCGGAAAGGCTCATATGGGCAAGTTTGCCGCCGAGTATGGAGCCAAGACTCTGACGTACTTTGAAAAGATCTTTGGAATCGATGTCCCCGTTGAAAAAATTGATCTTATTGGAATCCCGGACTTTGCTATTGGAGCTATGGAAAACTGGGGTCTGATTACGTTCAGAGACGCAGCTTTGCTTCTGGACCCGGAGAACTCGTCCCTAGCCCAGAAACAGCACTGTGCCGAGATTGTCATGCACGAACTTGCTCACCAGTGGTTTGGAAACCTCGTGACTATGGACTGGTGGGAAGGTCTTTGGCTCAAGGAAGGGTTTGCTACTTGGATGTCGTACCTTGCCATGGACCATTTTTTCCCTCAATGGAACATTTGGGAGCTGTTCTATACTGCCAATGTGGTCAGAGCTCTGGATCTGGACTGCTTGAGATCGTCTCATCCTATTGAGGTGAATGTTCGAACAGCCAAGGAACTGCCTCAGATTTTCGACGCCATCTCGTACTCAAAGGGAGGATCTGTTCTTCGAATGATCTCGGACTACTTGGGCTTGGATGTCTTCCTAAGAGGTGTTTCAAAGTACCTCAAAGACCATGCTTATGGATGTACTGTGACTACAGACCTTTGGGACGCTCTGGCTTCTACTTCAGGTAAAGATGTGGTATCTATCATGACTACATGGACTAAAAAGGTCGGGTATCCTTATGTCAAGGTGGAAAATGGGGGAAATGGAGAAACTAAGGTGACTCAACATCGGTTCTTGTCTTCAAATGACGTCACTCCTGAAGAAGATACAATCTATCCTGTTCTTTTGGAGTTGTTGGACGCATCTACTGGAAAAACAGACAAGAGTCTTGAACTACGAGAGAGATCTTCTTCTATCAAGACTCCCTTTGTTTTCAAACTCAATGCAAACCAGGTAGGTACCTACAGAACTCTCTACCCCTCCGCTCTTATTTCGTTGTTGGTCGATTCAGTCCATTTGTCGTCTTTTGATCGAGCTGGTCTAGTAGACGATATGACTGCCTTTTCTTCCTGTGGTCTAGCTCCTACCACCGATCTTCTCAAACTCCTTTCAGCTATCAAAGGAAACGACTCTTTAATCGTCTGGGAAATGATTGCCGGAGCTTTTGGAGAACTGGAGGCTCTTCTTCGGTTTTCCGATAAATCCACTCTGATCAAACTGCGAAAACTGCGTCTTTTCGTTCTCTCAGCAGCTCCCTTTGATCTCACTTCTTGGCCTGAAGACGAAGATGAGATTGTTCAGCAGGTTAAAGCGCTCTTATTCGCCTTTGCTGTTGCTTCCGAACACCCTGCTGTCACTGGATACGCCAAGGGACTGTTTGACTCCTACATTGAGACTCCTACCACCAGAATCAACCCTAACATTATGACTACAGTGTTCAAAGCAGGTGTTTCCAAGGGTGGAGAAGCCGAATGGTTGCAACTTTTGAACATTGCAAAGACGTCCAAGGATAGTGCTATTCCTACCAAGGCTCTGAGTGCTCTTGGAGAGACTCCTTTGGCTGAATTGAAGCTCAAGACTCTGCAGTTGACTCTGGACGGAACTGTTCGAAACCAGGACTTTTTGTACCCCGTTACAGGCGTTGTTTCGTCTGCTGAGGGTGTGAGAATCTACTGGGATTGGTTTACCGGTAATTGGAAGGAAATCGTCGCCTTTTTGCCTCCAAACGGTATTGGAAACATTCTTCCAAGAGCTGTGGGCTTTTCCATCAATCGGTTCACCTCTGAAGAAGATAAAAAGAAGTGTGAGGAGTTTTACAAGGATAAGAAGGAAGATGCGTTTGCGAGATCGTTGGATCAGGCGTTTGAGCTGGTGACTACGAGAATTGAATGGTTGAAGAGGGATAGGGTGGAGATTGAGGGTTTCCTCAGTGAGCTGTGAGCACCAGAACGAGTACTTTACGAGTACCGTAGGTGCGAGTAACAAGTCGAGTTCTCTCAATGAGCTATAGCCAATGGGTCAATTGAAGCAGTATCAAGTAAACATACCATAGTCAATAAGAGTCTTTGAGATGAGTGTCAATGAGCTTTATAGCTATACCAATGCATTCAACCGTATGACTCAATGAGTATTCTATAATCTTTACGGGTACCGTAGGTGAGAGTATTGCACTGTCTTATAGTGAGAGTCTGTCAAATGAGCTCTACTATGAATCTTAGAATACACCATATCCAAGATCAGTCGGCTGTGATGACATATGTAGATGTACCAGTACCGGTAGATATACACACTAGTAGATATACTAGTATCCCCAAGTACTTGTAGTGATATGAACTATTCATATGGGTGTGTAGGTAGTGACAGATAGATGTCCTGTAGACCTCTCATTTTCAAAAAAAGACTCTTAACCTGTCACAATCCCCATGTCACCTTATATTTGCGTTTGTGTTGTGAGTAAGGATGAGTTGTAACTAAGAAGTACCTTGTGTTGTGACACAACCAAAACTTGGATTGTGTCGTAAACCTCCCCTGCCTCGCTGGACACCATTCACATTCCCCTCCACTCCGGCCGAATTGGAGACATAACATGATTGCGTCCGCCGCTTTGGAAGTGGAGGGATGCGTGAGTGGTGTGGGGGAGGAAAGAAGGGGGAGGCACAAGCAGGGTAAAGATATGGTACGGGTAAGGTACGGTACTTTTGGGTCCACCTTATATCAGGGATGGGAAACTGAGCAAGTACTGGATGTAGACCAATATGAGACAGTTGAGACATGAAACGAGGTCTACAAGGGTTCACCTCGGAACGAACTGTGGTCTGTTGTGTAAGTTGTTACATTAACTAGATATCAATCAATATACTTCATTGTTTTCAACAAGTTCTATCCTCAGTGCTTCGAAGATGAGTTTCTACAACAGAACGCATACTATAATCTGATCTAAAACAGATACCACTGAATAATTACTACCATATTAATAATACCAACGGACTGATCAGATTCATCTACTTTTCATCAAAAGTGTTCACCAAAAGTTTCGAGTTGGACGCATATCTCTTCAATAGAGTGTAAGAAATGAATTTCACCCATATGAAACCTGATTCGGAGAATATAAAATAGAATGGACTATACCATAACGATCACCTCAATCTGCTGAACAATTACATCTACTTTTTATAAAAAATGTCTACTATAAGTTCGGAGTTAGCAGCTCTACAGAGAAGAGTATACCTGGACTATAGTCAATGAGATATCCTTAGCCACAAGATTCTGTCAAATGAGCCATTGAGTCCATAGGAAGAGTCGGTCAAGTATCTAGCTAATGAGTCAATGGAGTGTATCTATCGGTAGTCATGAACAGTCTTCCAAATATCAACTTAGTCTTACAGTTATACCAAAGCCAAGTGTATCTACAAGTAGCTGATGACTTCGTAGAGAGTATCAATAAGTCTTAAGACTTCTTAAGCTATACCAAGTCTACATGCTGTACCATAAGATGCTAACACATGAATCTTCCCAATATTTTAGTCAACGAGCTATCTAATGCTGAAACGAGAACTCACTACTTTTCTGGAGGCCTATTGGTGCCATGCTAGGAGTGTAGTCCTCTGACGAGCATCTCTGTTTAGATAGGAGTCTTTAGGAAGTCATAGGTGAGCTGTTGATGAGATCGTTACATGAAATTTCCACTCTATTCGTCACCAGTACGAGTACCATACTTAGTACATGCTGTAGTTTGTATACATAGATCGATAAGATGACGTCTTTCTTAGTCCATGTAATTTCGGACATATTATCGACACCTGCATTCCACTGGTCATACGATTAAAGCCCTATAAATGTGAGAACTGGAGTCCACTTAACTGGGCCAAAATAACTGCAATCGCATTAAAAACCAGATGAATCAATAGAGACAGGCGTAAACAGTATAATCCCGTTTTCCCCCGAATTTCCTGATTTTTCCCCATTTCCTACGAAATTCCCCCTTCCCTCTCTCTCCCCATCCACCCAAACTCTAACCTCCCACTATGCGCGATATGCATGATATCAATGTACTTACAGTCTCACCATATTCCTCAGCAATGTCCATTCAACACACGTTATACCGGCCATTGAAAGAAGGCGCGAGTCTGGCAATTCTCGGAGGCGGAATTGGCGGACTTTTATCGGCTGCTTTCCTTGCCCGAGCTCGTCCAGACATCAAAATCACATTGTACGAGTCCAAGGCCCAATGTGGAGGTTGGATCAAGAGTAAGTTGCTTGAATGTCATGATGGAGGCTCGGAAATGATTGAAAAGGGACCCAGAACACTCAGAATGCACCCTGGAACCCTCATCTTGCTCCAGGCCATCTCCCATGTCGATCCGAACTTCTCCATCTACGGTCTTCCTACCAATAGTCCGGCCAATACAAAGTGGATTCTCAACAAGGACCAGCTCATGTCGTTGAGCGTGTTCAAGAGTCCCGGGACGTTGTTTCGGTTTTTGTCGTCGTCAGTTTTTCGAGCCATGATGCTGGGAGCTTTCAACTTTCTGGTGTATCCATGGACTCGAAAACGCGACCCCAATGTCAAGGATGAAAGTGTTGCTGAGTTCATTGGAAGACGAGCTTCTCCTGCTCTAGGCGATAGAATGGGCTCTGCTATCTTGCATGGAATTTATGCTGGTGATCATAAGACTCTGAGTGCTCGAATGACCCTTAGACCCTTCTATGGACCTGATAGACTGCTTAAACCAGCCAAACTTTTCACCAATGAAGAGTTTGAAGAGCTGTACAAGAAACTGTTCCCTGAAGCGTCCACTTCGTTGTTTGATTTGAAGAAGTTTCCGGCAATGTTTGCGTTTCCTCAGGGACTATCTGGTATGATTGATGTACTTCATAAACATCTGGAAAAGAGCCCCAATGTGGAAATCAAATGCAACACTGAAATCACCAGAGTCGAAACTACCATTGGAGGAATGTTGGTGTCTGATTCTACAGGTGTTTCCACTACTCATAACGCCGTCTACTCTCTATTGAGCTACCAAGCTGTATCTAAACTGCTTCCAGATACTGCTGATCGGTCTCTTATCAAAGACATGTCTTCAGTCGATGTAATGGTGCTCAATTTCTCGTTTGAAAAGCCCAAAGACCCCAAATATACTGGGTTTGGGTACCTAATTCCTCAAGCTGAAGAAAACCCCGAGCAGGTTTTGGGTGTGATTTTCGACTCTGATGTTGGACGAGGAAGTGAACTGATTTCTGGAAAACCATACAAGTCGCCTTCTGGACGAGAAAACGTGACTGTCATGATGGGAGGTCATTACTGGAAAGACGGAAACATTCCTTCGTCTGAAGAGTGCGTTGAACGGGCCAAAAGGGTGCTCAAACGACATATTGGTCTGGAAGTGGATGAGACTACAGAGTACGACGTCGAACTGCACAAGAGCTGTATTCCTCAGTACGCTGTCGGTCATATGGAGAGAGTGGACAAGTTCAAGGATATCGTCAGTAAAGAGACTCATCATCGAGTAGCTCTAGCCGGTATGTCTTTTGGACGAGGAGTGGGAATCTCAGATGCTGCTGTGGACGCGTTTTTGTTTGTTGCCAGTCAGAGTCATGATCCAGAGACGTTGAACCTGACGAGACAGATTGTTGATCATTATGAGACGACTGTTCGGTTGTAAACGAATAAGGAAACGACTTCAAGCAAACGACCTATGGAAGAAGAAACAGCCTTGTTATAGAGTGTGCTTGAACACTTTACACACTGAAAATACCAAAAAAATAGTAAAATGAATTATTTATTCTGATCAAGACTGTATCGTCAACTACAGTACCGGTACCATACAATGTACTTCAACTAGTACTCGTCCAAACAAACAAAGAAGGGAACTTGAAAGCTTTCTACACGAGGAAGCCGTCGGTTCCTTACAGCAACTCGTTGATTTTTTTTCTTCAGTTTTTGTGCAATCTTGGTGGCTATCAAGACCCAGGACTCTGATCTCACTTCATGATGCTAACAGTATAGAGGTAGATGATGCAAGCTTGTGCTCCAACTGAAGAGAAAAGTAGTCTATATCATGATGGAAGCAACTAAAAACGTCATTACAAATACTGTAGCATTTTACTTGCCTTCATTTCAGCTTTTCTCCGTTATTCAGGTTACCCCCACACGTGTATTCAGCATTTATGTATCATACTGAAAGAAGAGAGATTCAAAAACAGACCTTTCAACTCAATGGCAGCAAAGAGTACTGAAAGAACAAGAAATACTCAGGAGGAGTTCTTGTACATGCAATCTTCATATTCTCACTCTCACTACTGCCATTGTGAAGAAAATAGAATCCAATTATCTCGAAACAATCTGTAGAAAGGACCACTAAATGTTGGTCTCGTTCCTAGCAACTTGTCCTTGCAGTTTTACTTCTACATACCGGTAGTATGTTTATATATGAAATGACTCAATGTTTGGGTGTAAGTCGAGGTACACGCCTTCATTGACATTGTTGTCCTAATAGTGCCCCTTCTCATACCACTACCAGGTACAGTCCCTCAGTCGTCTTCATGTTCCTACCGGTTCTCTCAGTGCTTCATGTTCCTACTCTCTCCCACTCTCCCCTACCCCTGTAGGTCTCTCAATCTACTGTACTATTAAATATATTCTTTTCACCTTCCTAGGAGCCAGAGGGAACATTTCATGAACACTCTGTTGCGTCTTGTTCTCTCCTCAACGCCTAGAACCCCGTCCTCCACACATTATTCCAAAACGGAAGCCACAGAGCAGCTCCAACTCTGTGCACTAGCTGAATTGAAGCTGAAAGGGAGCCGTTTCATTTCGCATTTCGCACATTTCACACATTTTCACGTCTTAAACAAAATACTCTCGTACTTGTAACTTGCGCTCTCCTTCTCACGTCTTGTATAACATCTTTTGGCTCATGTCTGTTCACACATTTCGCTCCAACATTTCGTTTCAACATTGAACGTACAACATCTCGCTGCGCTCAATGTTACACGTCCAATGTCGCGCTCCATGCCACTTCCCGCCTTCAACATCTCGCTACGCTCGACGTTTAAGGCTACCTTAGGAACAACAAAAACAAAATCCCCAGGGTAATAATCACCGCCAAAATCAAACTATCCCGCTTCTTCCTGGTATTAATCTTGCTAATGACCGTATTAATACCTGGAATACTGCTGGCAGTGTTAAACAGCCGTCGCTGGATATTAGCCAGACTTGCCCGCTGAGTCAACAGCTCCTCTCGAGTAGCATACGCCTGTGCAAGCAGCGTATCAGTCATGTTGTTGGAGTTGTCTACACGACCTCGCTCATGTAACATGTACTCCTCCTCGGCTTGGGGAGTTGCGCTTCGGTTTCTGTGTCCCTCGATATCAGACCTGACCGAAGACAACAGGTTGGCTCGGTCTCTTTCCTGTTTAATACCCGCATTGATCTTCTTGTACTGTGACCGATGTTCCGCCAGTGTCTCTCTGTGTCGTTGAAGCTGGCCCTTTTGTGTCGCTGTAGCATTTGGAGTCGAATCCAACAATCGTTCGAACGAGTCTAGCGAATCAGCCGTCTTCTCAATCACTTGTTCAATGTCACGTCCTACTCTCACCTCATCTTCAGTAGCAGCTGTGGCGTGAGAGGTGGCAAAAGACGAGTATTCCGACAAGAGTTCTGCGAGCTGGGATTCCAACCGTCGCACTTGTGTTCGTGAACTCGATATGGTCGCCATTGTAGAGGAGTAGTGTGGTGGTTAGGAGAGTTGGACCAGGTGGTTTAGGTACACGTAACGAGGTACCGTGACGCATGCAGGTGGGAGTGCAGCACAGGGCTAAGTACAGTATAGAGACTTGTTTGAGAATATGAAAGAGGTGAGAAATATTCTAAACAAGAGAAATAAATGAAATGACGTCGTTTTGGATCGAAATACCAACAGCTAGATACCGCTCTATTATCAATTGCACTTTTGGTGCTCTATTAAGGCCCTCCCAGATTACGTAATCCAAAAATATGCTAACGGAGTAAATAGCCATATAACTGAAGGACAACTGTAAGGCTCTCTTTTTTTTTTTTTTTTTT